>BGPT01002835.1:4871-37439 GCA_003297045.1 Symbiodinium sp. clade C Y103
TCCCTCAGCTGGCGCTGCAATGTTACCATCAAAGGTATACTGAGTGTCACCGCTGCTGCCTTGCATCTTTGCGATGTAGGGTAGATCTCGTCCTTTGCGCCCGAGACCAATTTCCCAATTGACCAACAGCACGTAGACACTCCTCCCCCGATGAGGGTACAGAGCACTACGGCTGATAACCTGTGAACAAAATGACCCTTGTTCTGGGTTATCCCGATGTGGAGTATCAATATGCCAAAGGTCAAGTCAAAGATGAATGGCGGCACACGCAAGTGGCAACNTGTGAACAAAATGACCCTTGTTCTGGGTTATCCCGATGTGGAGTATCAATATGCCAAAGGTCAAGTCAAAGATGAATGGCGGCACACGCAAGTGGCAACGGTTTTCCTTTCTGATGGGCGGCTTGAGCCATACATCATGGCCAGTCAAGGTCGGCGAATTGATAGACCTAATGACTACCTATGCTGTACGGTGGTATGCCCTAGTCCCTTTTAGCANGCGGCTTGAGCCATACATCATGGCCAGTCAAGGTCGGCGAATTGATAGACCTAATGACTACCTATGCTGTACGGTGGTATGCCCTAGTCCCTTTTAGCAGATAGATAGATCGATAGATAGATAGATGGATAGATAGATGGATGGATAGATAGATAGATAGATAGACAGGTAGATAGGTAGGTAGAGACATAGATAGATAGACAGATAGACAGACAGACAGACGGGCAGACAGATAGATGGATTGATGGATGGATAGATAGATAGATCGAGAGAATAGATAGGATAGATAGGCTTGATAGGCTAGATAGCGTGATAAGTAGATAATCAGATAGGATAGAGAGGATAGGTAGGTAGGAGACTCCTTAAACCCTGCCCTATGAAGGATGCCAATGATGCAGAGGATGGGGAATCTGACAACGTCCCCGGGGGGGATCGAGCCACGGCCAAACTGCTTGTGAACCCAGCCGGGGGGGGGGAGGGGGGGGGGGGGCATAACTCATGAAGTTTCATGGGATTGGAGATTCCAGGCCCCCAATACCTTGCTAAAGCAAGAGGGACTTCAGCTAGCAAAAGCTAGCTTTCGTGATCATCTAACAGACAAATCTCCAAGGAATCAATGTATATCAATTCATGTTGAATTCAACATTTTGCAGATGAGGAACATGCAGGGATTTCCGTTCATCCTTGTTTTTGCCGGTTGGGCGCTCACCCTCCAGGCGATTGACAATGATGGTAAAGACTGCCTCGAATCTCAAAGGCAAGTTCGGTGACGGCCAAGGTGCCACGGTGGCATGGATAGGCGATGGCAATAGCATGAAACCAATATGAAACCGATACAGTTTTCAGGTTGTCCGATCTTTTCATAGTGAAATATCGCCAACAACTTTGAAGCAATCCATAGTAATCGATACACCTCAGGCTGCAAGCGTTCTTTCATTTGCCAGGTCACATGCGATCTGGATGAGTTTTGATTCATATTTGTTGAAGCTATCGTGCGCATCTTCAGGCCATATTCCAGATTGCCTGAGAGCAGATGGTGAATGCGTGCAAACGCTGTTAGATTGCCACATCCACTCAAGGGCAGGCAAATGTTTTCTGCTGTGATATTTGGACTGAATTTCTCCTAGCAAGAAGTCGCAAAGGGGCTGCAATTACAACGCAGACGGGTTCTCAGCCGATTTCTCAGCCGATTTATATAGTTGTGACTGGTGGTCTTCCAGTGGTCCTACATGGTCCCAGATGGTCCCACTCTGCCAAAGTGTAGCCAAATGATGCCAAATGTGGTCAAGCTGCCGATGACGTCCTTCTTTGTTTCGCAAGGCATCAAATACAATCCTTTCACGTAGACCCCGAGCTTTGGATGTTCCTGAGAGGCCAGATAAGCAGGGGTGTGGTGTGGACTCTTGACACCAATGAGGGGAGAAACATGCCAAGGATTGTCAAGGTGAAAAGTAAGTCGGCATCCTGAAGCATCTGGAATGTGGCAAATGCGGCAATTGTCTCACGTCGCAATTCTGGCACATGTTTTTTTCCTGCTCAGCCGGATTCCTCACTCAATGTGTGCAAATCCTCAGGAGCTGCCTTCCAGAATGGCTTTGGCTTGAGCGAGGCCATTGATCTCCGTCAT
Organism: Symbiodinium sp. clade C Y103; assembly: GCA_003297045.1. Classification (NCBI taxonomy): domain Eukaryota; class Dinophyceae; order Suessiales; family Symbiodiniaceae; genus Cladocopium; species Cladocopium sp. clade C. Next base: position 6,997 of record BGPT01002835.1, read on the forward strand.
GCGATTCTTGCTTCGCTTTGCAAAGTTCACAATGTAGTAGTTGCATTCCGGCTCAATGTCCTTCATCTTCTCTAGCAAAGCTGTCAAGGACTGTTTCTTTAACTTCATTTCAGCTGCGGCATCCTCCTTGTCTGAATCCACCTCTCCTTTGCCCTTTGCGAGCTGGTCAATGGCCGACTCCAAACCAGCTTTCGCAGTTTCCAGGTCCTTCTTGGAGTCTTGAAACACCTCCTCTGCTTCAGCCTCTTCCTTCGTCGCAACATCTGTCTCCTTTTCCAAGTCACCGATCAAGACCTCCATCATGTGGACAACACCAGTGCTCTGTGCGCCTGCGCCCCCGTAGCTGCCCTCCCAAGTCTTGGGTGCACCACTGAGCTCTGTGTTGGTCTTCATCTGAGCAAGGCTGGCCTTTTTGTAAAAGCTGCTGATTTTGTTCGCTGCCTCCTTGAGCAGACCCACTGCTGCCTTGTCGTCTGCCGTGGCTTTGGCAAATTCGGCCTTCTCTGCAGCGCGCACATCAGCTGCCTTGGCGAGCTGAGCTTCAACATCGGCAATCTCGGCTTTCTTCCCTTCAATCTGCCCAGTGATCTCCTTCAGCTTTGCCTCGCTGAAGGAGACAGTTGTCTCCAGATCTTCTACGGATCTCTCAAACTTCTTCTGCGAAGCCTCATCTTTGGCCTTGTTGGCCACGCATGTGTCCTTCTTCTTCAGATCATCAGCATCCTCCTTCTTCAAGAGGGCAATCATTTCATTAATCTTTTCCACAACTGTCTCAAAGGCACCAGAGGAGTCCTGTTGATGCAGGAGTGCCATCAGCGCAGTCACCCGTCCATCCTGAGAGGCACTGTAGGCCGAGGACAAGGCTTTGCTGGCACTTTGACTCTGAGAGAGCTGCAGAAAGCTAAAGGAAGATGCAAACAAATCGCGATTCGCATCATCGGTCAGCAAGGCAATTGCCTCACCAATTGCTTGCAATTCCCCAAGGCGGTAAGTAGATCGTTCATCGAACTGGGATTTCTTGTCCTCCAAAGCTTTCTTCACCTCAGGGATCAGCTTCTCATCAGCCTCAACTTGACTCTTGAGATCTGCCACTTCCTCCTTGGAATTCTCGATCGCTTGCCCACGGGCAGCGTGCTCCTGTTGGTCCGACAAGTGTCCCCAAAAAAAAAATACTTTATACAACCAATGTATTTTTGCATTTTTTGCATAGGTTTAGAGAAAGTTAAAGTGAGGCATCAACGCTGTAACAACATTGAAAGACTGCAACTCTCGGCAAGCATGTCCTGCTCAAGTTTTGCCAGCAAAGCCGCCGTGGTCTTCTTCTCCTCATCTTTCAGGCTAGCCACCTTCTTAAAGGTCTTGTCAGCTTCCTCCTCTTGCTCAACATCCTCCTTGAGGTCTCCTTCAATGCTGGTTTCCACTTTCTCCAACTGATCAACCACTCCCTGTGTCTGGCTGCGATCGGTGGACAAAGTGGTCAAGGTCGAGCCCAAGAAGCGATGCAGGAACTGGCGCTTTGACTTGGACAAATATTTGTCACTCACAGCGAGGCCTTCCTTTAAGCTATTTGCATGAGCACGACGTGCCACAGCATCTCCACCTCGCAGACTGATCAGCATGGCCTTCTTTGGATTCAAACTGGTTGCCTCCAAACTTGTGATGACCTCCTTCAGTCCGGCGATGGCCTTCTCCATGTCCTCTTTGTTCATCTCGTACTTCTTGTGTTCTTCGGCCCTTTCAGTCGTGATGTTGGCAAGCTCCGAGCGAATGCCAGCCAGTTCCTTCTCCAAGTTGTCCTTGTCAGCTGTGAAGGTGATCTTCCCAGCTTCAACGTCAGAGATGTAGGTCTGCAGGGAGGACATGCGTTGATTGGCCTTTTCCACAGCTGTTGTCTTCTCACTGACCGTGGATTCCGCCCAGCACTGGTATTTTTGAAACAGGTCCTTCTCTGTGTCGGCTTCAGTCTCCAACTTTTTGTCCAGCTCTTTGAGCATGTTCACCACACGGGTCACTGGGCTCGCAACATGGGACGCAGAGCGACCCGCAATGACCCAAGGAAGCAACGCCGCGAGGAAAGTCTTCATTGCGCAGTAGGTTTGGTATCCTCTGCAAGTGCCACCGAAGTGATCGAACACAAAAGTGATCGAGCGGGGCTTGAGCAGCAAAATCACACGGAGAATCATATAAAGTAGTCACGGTACAGTCCAAGACATGACAAATCAAACAACTTCTCACAAGGCATCCGTGCCATGCTGAGCTAAGTGCAAGAAGGGCAAATCATCGACACTACTGCTTTCTTGTGCAGTCAAGGTTCCATAATCTTGAGACTCTCACCCTGGGCACACGAAGTGTATACCCAACTCCAAACACAACTCCAAACACAACTCCAACACATCACCGACATTAACTGACGATATCTGCCCTTGATGTTTCCCTACAGGAAGGGTCTTCTGTACTGGTCAAGGGTGGGCCATCATTCCCACCTTTGCATGACGGGAATTTAGCGCAGCAAAAAGGTCGGTGACTTGTTCCTCCCAGGCCGTGAAAATCGGATTGTCATCCAACACTGCCTCGAATGCATCAATGTCGTTGAAAATGTGCAATAATGTCAGCAAGGCATGGCTAGCTTGACTCCTTGTAGATCTCCAGGTAGGAAATTCGCACCTTGCAAATCAGAGACTGAGTCAAGACGCAGAGCTGGTATCTATAAAAGGGACTCAAGTTTCTCAGCCGCTCAAAGCTCCCAAGTCGTTTCGATCACACCTCCAGCTCTTGCAGAGGTTCCTTCTCCAACCGTTCCTGGGCATCCCATATGAGATCATATTATGAGTGACCCATCTTGATCCAAACCTGACCCAAAGTCCTACTGATCCTACTGTGTGCTCTCAGTGGCTAGGCAGACTATGACATTGTTCTGTTCTGGGTCAAGACACTTTCTCCTCAAAAAGGCCATCAATCATACGTGGGATCACACCTGCTTGGCGCGGCGCTGTTGAGAATATGGTAAACTCGCAGCAAACATCATCAAATGTCAGAATTCAACCACAGCTCCTGCATCATCCTCGTCTTGTCCGCCCATCATGGTGTAGCTTTTTCCACCTAGGAACCGGACTCCAGAAAGCATGTTGCAGGGATGCATTTCAGTGACTGGATCTCCAAACAACTCGTGAATGTAGCAAATCTCTTCTGCTGCTGAGTCTGAGTGTACTGCTTCCAGTCTGGCCGTATGCGAAGAGTGTGCAGTTGAAACCATCGATTGCATTCCTTGTAGTTTCGAATGTTTCGGTGGAAAGGCATCGGCCACTTGGCGGGACAAACACGTTTGTGTCCGTAGTGGAAATGCAATGGTGCGGAACATGCAGCATAGTTCAGCATAGTTGCGAGAGCATGTTGTTCCCAATGTCTTCAAAGATCTCATTCTGCGATCCTTCTCCCGCATGCACAGACCAGTACCTCACTGATTGATACTGGACAGGAGGAAGCTCAGCAACTATCAACCAAACTGCACTGCTGTTCCATGTGACTATGTGACATGTGTGTGTGCGCGTTCTTGCTCTTGTGAAGCTGTACTCCCTCCCGTATCTTTTGACAAGGTGCGTGTAATCATAGGTGAAGTGCTTGGGGTTCCTGACATTTTTAAACGGCGCAAATGAGAGCTGGAGGTCAGCTGCTGTGCTACAGCAGAGCGAAACTATTGAAGTTTTCAGTGGCCTCTCAGAAAGCATCGTCACCGTCTTGCCACTCATCGACACCTTGCTCTACAATACCGTAATCCAAGATGCATGACGCGAATTCATGCGACTTCCGCAAACACTTCGGGGAAAGGGGGCTCTCTAGCCAAGACACGCATATGTCACATTCCAGTTTCTTCTCCCGCTGATTCACTGGCCTTGCTCTAACGGCCACCTGTTCACAAGTCTGCCCTCAAAGTGCCACTCGCTAATGAGCTGCTCCAGTTGGTCAATAGCTTACAATGCTTACAACTTATCTAGAGCTGCTGCAAGTTTCTAGCAAATTAAATCAAATTATCAAATTCAATGCAGTAGCTGCTGTCGTCCTGTAAACACTGACCGTTTGACCGTTTTAGCCTTGATGCTTTCTTCCATGCCAGCGGTAGGCATCGCCGGAAAATCCGCTTGGCGGCGACGGTGTTACCTCCCAGCTATGGCGAAGATGCTCAGTGACCAGCCAACACAACTAAGAGCAAATGGACGAATGATAACAAAGTCATGAACTAATTTGATATAGATAAATGAATTATAAATGATGATAAATGGATAGAAAATGGCAGGAAAAAGGACACGGTCAGTGGATGTCAATAGATGTCAACAGTAGCAGTGCAAAGCAACAAATTGAATCTGTGTGAATCTATGATTCTTAGGGTGAGGTGTTTCTTGACTTGTGCTGTGGGCTGGCAGGTCGGACACAGAAATAAAAGCTTGACAGAATGGGCCCTTGATGCCCTTGCCTATAGCACCCTCAGGCAAAGATGTAATTGTCGAAGCAGCCACATCGCGCAACAGGCTTCGGGCCAAAGCGCTTCGAAGCAGTGATCCAGTTGCATTGAGTCTGATTACCAGACAACCCTTATGTAGGCTTAGGGGCCCAACAAACCAAAAAAATATCAAAAAAGAGCGACAACATGCGACAACTAGAAAGAGGCAAACACTCGCCAGCAGCAAGTGTGATCCAAACCATTCCATAGTTGCACACCTTTACAATCCTTTACAAATAATCAGCCTCACAAGCCAATGAATGGAACCTGGCTCAGCGCCGTCAACAAGAAGCCTGTTGCGGCTGCCACGGTGGCTGCCGCTGCAGTCTCGGCTCCTTGCCGCAGGTGCTAAAGGTCTTAAGTGTTAAGCTTCCACCCCGTCACCAATGCACATGCAATTAACCTGTGGAAAGGCTGAAGCGTTTGCATATGAACATATGTGAACCATGACAAGATCGTTGCAACCACAATACGCAGATTCCGCCCGCCTGCATCATAGCCTCTCAGCGATACAGGACAAGTCACTCCAGACCCCACCCTTCATGCAAACAGAAAAGGGCAGCCTCTTCTAAACTGGAAAGCTGGAGAGTTTTTGTATGTTTTTGTATGTTTCCTGCCGCTATCTCACAACTGAGGCAGAAAAATCCAGCTACGTCCTGGCTGTATGCAAACATACTCAGATCATCAAGCAATGCTTGCAACTTGCATCTGTGGCTATGCCATAGCCGCGAGGCCTTCACTGGGCATAGGTCTCAAGAATGCCTGCCAGAATTTTAAATGATGCGAAAGTGCTCCAACAAGATTCCGTTTCTTGCCGTCCAAAACCTCCATCAAATGGAACACTGACATCTCTCTTGCATGCAACTCTTGAAGTCGGCCTGAGACAGGTATCTCGTATACTTACGTGTGCCGTTTTTGTCTGTTTGAAGGACTTTTGGAACCACCTCTTGCCTCCAACATGCGCGGCAGGGCCAAGTAGTGGACACCATGCCTCCGCTGACCCGCACACTGTTGTTCATCCCCTTCTAGACCCTCTGATGCTGCTACAGCTTGTTCTTTTGTGTTTTTCTCCTTTGCCCAGTTTGTGCTTTTCTCGCTCTATTTCTCTTGCCCCTACCCCCATCCATCTTGCCTCAGGATGTCAACGAGAAGCACCAAAGAAGTATAGCAACGAAAGCTGTGCACCTTGCTGATAGAAATGTTTCGACGCTTGCTGTCCAAAGGCCGACACTAGCTCTGGGCTATCAACGAGGTCAATAGCTCGCAGAAGCCCAACACACCGCCGGACTATCTGTCCCTAAGCTGAGACAGCATTCGGCGAGACTAGTTATATATAAGAGACCAGTTGCGAGCCGGTTGGACAGAGACCCAGCTGCACTGAACGCTTCTATACTTTATATAACATAGTCCAATCAGGTGAAGAGAATAGAACCTGCAAACATGCAAGCAGCTTTCTTCAGTATCTGGCAAACGTTGGAAAAATGCTGGGAGAAGTAGACATGGCCTTGGCTTGTCAGTCTATGTTCCACGTTTGATGCAGTCTGACATCATACTGAATCATACTGCTGCCCACGTGGGCCTGTGATTGTCACTCAGCACAATCAAAGCGGAAGGACTGTGGCTGCAGCATTGGTCCAAAGGTGACAACGCCACAGCACCAAAAGTCGAAACAAATGAAACAAACATCAACAGTTGATTATCATCAAAATCGTCAGTGTTCTTGCATGCAGCAGATCCAACACCTCCTGGGGTGGAGCTTTTCCAGTGTGTTTGAGAATGGTCTCGATCAAAAGTCTTTTGACACGGCAAAGTATCCCTACCATGCTCGAATGCAGTGAATGCAGCGTGCCCGAGCCCAAACATCCAAAGAGGTATCCGACAGCCCTTCACTATAGAGGTACAACCAACAAGGAGCCAATCGTAAGGCCATTGGAGACTCAAGAAATCTCAAGAATATCTATGCAGATCTGTGCAGTATGACTGCTGAAGGGCTGCTTTTCCTGGTGATCTCTTTTAAGAGTCTTTCTGCGCTGGTCAGACTGATAGAATTCACATCCGCGAGACCTTGGTCAAGTTTGGAGTTCACAATGCGTCCATCAAAGGAACTTAGGACTTAGGGGCGCTCTCTCTCTCTCTCTATCATTTCTTAACATCAACAGTCTGCCGATTTCTGTGCGAAAGCATGGGTCTCTTTCTGAGCCCAAAAGGAAGCTCCTGAGCCCACAACAGCCCGTGCCACCCAAACCTGAGATTCATACGAGGATGCGGAATGGCCATGACTGATGATGACTGTTATGATATGTTTGCTATTTATAGGCATCACGTTACGCGTTCCATTGTTTTCTATTGAAACTCCCCCGCATGGGTTCCCGCATGGGTTCCCGCAATCCTGCCTGGACACTTGGTTTTCACAGTTGCACATTATCTTTCATGCGTTTGCTTGGCTGTCTTTGGCCAGAACTGGATTACGTGAGACTTTGCTTGCGCTTGGTAAAAAAAAAGACACGAACGGGAATCGACAAGCAATCGAAAGGCAAGTCGATCCATGCCAAGGCAAGCACGTGTCCGTGCGGCAGCTGTGCACCAAATCGAGTCACTGTTTTGGAGTGTTTTGGATGGAAGTTTTGTCCGTCCCACCTATGTTTGTCAGCTGTCTGGGAGCACAAACTGCCACAAAAGGTTTGGGCATAGAATTTCCACCAGGGATGCCACAAACCAACCTTCTACTGGAAATATTGAGATTGATCTTGGATGATTTTGGATCAAATGCCATCGTCAGTGCCCTTGGCTGGGCATGAATCTTGGCTTTCTTGAGGCTCCTTGGACCTTAGGTGAATCACAGCTGTTGGTCATGTATGTGGCTTGACTTTTTACAGAAATACAGTTGTCAGATGTTGTCCTGGAATGTACAGTAGTACAGTAGCGTCTTTCGGTTGCGATCGTTGTCAGCAATGAGATGAGGGGTCTACTAGGTGATAGATGCCTGAGTTTCCAGCGAGTCGCCACCTAGCCAATCAATCAACTCATCTTGGATAAGAGTTGAAGGCAAGCGAAAAGACAAATGCACAAAGCCGGCAGGCACTGCCTCCTATGCCGAAAGCTTGCAAAAATCCACTCCCAGATCTTGAACTCGTAGTGGATCCAGTTGATACAGGACCTTGACCAGAAGAAGCTTTGCTACGACTTCATATGTTCTGTTAATTTATCCTTTTCCATCCTTTTCCGCTATTCAATGGGCTAAATCTAGTGACTCCCTGTCTCTCGAAGACATCCGTGCTCAGTGCTGGCCATGGAACTTTTTCGGGTAGTTGCGCATTGCAGCTCCCCAAGACGTGTCAGATTCTCGCACAGCTGCTCCCGCCTAAGTACGGACGAGTACACGGGCGTGCCTGTCAGCTTCAATTCATATATGCATGATAATATATATATATATATACCTCTCTCTCTCTCTCTAGTAGGTGACAATATTCTCAAATTGGCAAACATCAAGAAGCGTGCCGCAATTTGCAAGTTGCCTCTCCAAACACCACACAGGCCAAGCTTGAGAACGGGGACACACCAATGCAGCTCAACCGAGCTCAAGAGCTCCACAACTGCATCAAGGGAACATGAGCTTGTAACCAGCAGATGCACGGCTCATCTGTCTGCTGATAGCGGACTTGGAACTTGAAGAACCTAGTCTCCACAAACCTGCAAGAACGCAGGAATTTGGGAGATATACTGTGCGCAATTATGCCATCAAAATGCCAAAAGATCTCCAGAAAATCACAATGCCCCAACCCGGACAGGGTGCACCTTCAAAACCTAGAGCTCCATTTGTCGATGCCGCCCTTAGACTTTGGCAAACCACAGTGAGAGCCAGCAACACAATACTTTTCCGATGCCAGGCTGCCAGGTCTCTTCTGCTCAGGAACTCAACAAGCCTTTCATGGAGATTGATTGCGTCAGTTTCATTCAATTCTGGCCAAGGGGCTCTTCAGCTTCATGTTGCGAGTCCTACATTTTCTTTCAAATCAGGCAGGTGCGGCAGTGGCGTAGTGAAATGAAGGATAATGGGCAACTGGCAATACTTAGAATGCAGGTCCTCAACAAGGCTGACTGCCTGCAAATGGGCTGCATGAAGGGCCACCGAGGTTGAGGGATTGGCAACCAGAATGCCACTGCCTCAACCACAAAGCTGAACTGAGGTAAAGTGTTGTTCAACGTTGCTCAATGACTGTCAGAAACTTGCTACCGCGCAAGCACTCAAGCGCTATGGCTCACTGGGTTCCGGGCCAGGACCCCAAATCAGCTCTTGCCAGCTCGAGATCATCTCTTGTAGTTCGTGGTATCTTGCTCTATCCTTAGAGCCGATGGGGCCACTTGGACATTGGAAAAACATGGCGACGACCAAGCCACGTTGATCAAATGGATACATGAAATATGGACCAAAGATAACCAAAGCCAAGGCCCTCGCACTCTCCAGCAGTGCAGAGGTCACCTTCTTCTGTTGGCCGCTCAGCCTTGCAGATTAGTCTCTTGATATCTCTTCCAACTGGTTCATCCAGTTGGTCAGTTCATGTTTCAGCACAGCCCTGCCAAACCCCGCCTTTTGCGGCCTTGGACTGCATTAGCAGCCACCGCAGCTCGTTGCGTGATCTGTTCCTGATCCATGAGAAGATGAAACATGCAATGTGGTAACCCCGAGCATAAACCTGTAATTTGAAGATCGTTTTTACATTTACCTCCCATTTCTGCTGAAATTTCGGATCGTTGATAATTGGGTCTACCACGTTCCAAACCACTGTAGGGTGGAGTCTGTTGGACCACTCCTCGGCCCCCTTCGCCCCCTCGGGCCCAAAGCTTCAAAATTGTGCAAAGCTTCTGCCACAGCCCTGGAGGCTTCTATGGTGGAAAGAAGGACCCGCTGTCGGCATGCGGCCACAAGGCCATTCTCCTGCAAAGTTGCACGCTATCGCAACCTATCGCAAACTATCGCACATTGCCAGGCCACCACATCATTCGAGTATTCACAAGTCAGAGTCTATACCATATATGTTGACATCTTCAAATACATTCAAAAAACGTGGATGATCTTCAGCGTTTCGTGTATTTTCTCATTGCCAAACCTCAACAGAACCAGCCTGAGACGTTTCAAGCTGCTCGGCCAGTTCTTTGGAAACCCGAGCCATGCTATTCTTGAGCTGAGACTCTCCTTACAACACTGACCGAGGCGCTGTTCTTGGAGAAACTGAAACTCATGCTTCAAAGAACATTGGACCCGCATCAATCTATATGTCATTAATTGTCATTATATTCTAAATCTCTACGGTCTCAGGTGACGAGCTGCTGCGATTAAGCTCTGCATCGGCAGATTCCACCTCTTGTATCTCTTCCTGCACATGGGTGGAGGGGAACCGGAATGAGCCAACTGTCATTTGAAGACATCTGCACTGTGACATTTCACTGATTCCGCGTCCCATGGTCAACCAGAGTGGGTCAATCAATCTTGGCGCCGTGCTGACTTTGTGATATTTTTGGCATCATGGATTATCAAATGATTCTCATGGCAAGTCCCTTCACAGGGCGCCTCCACCAAGCGAAGCTGAACCAGCAGCTCTTCTCTTCGCATGCGAAGGCCATCGGCGCGGCGCGCAGTGAGAGCCCTCTCTCGGTGTAAAGCCTTGATGGGTCACTGGATTGTCGATGAAACGCGGTTGAAAAAAGACTTCAATAGAGTTCTCTCATTACACCTGGAGTGCGCGAGTTTGCCGGCCAAGCAGCCTCAAGTTCTCCTGCCATGGCAGCAGTACTGGACCTTGATTCCCGAATCGACTCAAATGACGAGTCAATCACATCCCAACGGCAAGGACAGAAGGGTAGAATTCCAGCATTGATATGGATTGATTGATATTGATTGAGTCTTACAGGATCTTGCAGCACATCCGGGTGTCAAGCGAGATCTGGTCCTCAAACGTCTTCACTTCTTCCTCACCTTGGCCGCCAAAGCTCCGATGATGTCCAATGAGTCCAATGCAACATCATGCAACAGCTGAGCACCAGCTATGTAAGCTGGGCAATTTACTCAGTTTGGATTCTTTGGATTCAGTAGTTTTGGCCGAGCGGCAATCTGCAGCAAAGCTGCCAAGGGTCTCTGCCCGTTCCTCAATCTCGACGCGCCAGGCTGAAATAGTTTCAGCTGCTCCACTGAGGGGCTTTTCCTGACCTGAAAAATCAATCTTCAGTTCTTCAGTGTGCAGCAAGTGCAGCAATTCTTGCCTCTTTTCCAGCAGGGAACAGCACAAAAATGAAAAATCAAAATAATCAAAACTCGTCAAAAGGGGCGGATCTGAGCAAGTCGTTGTAATATTTTGCCATTCCATGTGTCTCTCAAATCCATTTCCCAGCAGCGAAGGGAATCGCATGGAATCGCATCTGTTTTCCGCTCGAAAAAGGCAGGTGGCACTGAGCCTTCTGCAAGCCAGGTCCCATCAAAGACAATTGTTTGACAAGCAGCCTGATGGTCTGGCAATGTCTGGCACACCTGGCATGGCCAGTGAAAAGTGCCACTTTCACAGCAACCTGCGTAGTCGCTGGCTAGTCAACGGCTTCATACCGATTTCAGCCATTGGTCTCTGCAAAACTCCAGGGCTCCAACTTGTCCAGCTCCGGATCTGCATCTTTCAACTCTTCATGGAAGCCCCAGTGTCGCCAATGAGGCCGAATGTCACGTCCAAGTTCAATGGACCAAATGCGTACGAATGAACTCACTTGTTTGGCGTAGTCTCGAGGCACCTCACCTTCATCAGCATAACGCTTGAATGTCGCTTGAAGTGCCTTCCAACCAAAAGTGGAAATGACCTGAGCATACGTCCGCAGTGCCAGGAAGGGGTCACTGTCCCACTTGGCTCTTGGAGATCCTGATGCGACGAAGTCCATAGGCATCTCTGTGCTGTAGCTGCGGTGCGGTTTCTCCATGGGGTCGCACAACTTCTCAATGCCCCAAAGAGTAAAAAGATTCACGGTGACCTCAACTGTTCCTTTGAATGTCCAAGATTTCCTCTGCATGTTGTGGCCCAGCTCATGGAAAAGACCCCAGCTTCCCTCCTTCTTCAGACGGGCTACATCTAAGACCTTGGGAATGGGGTAGGCTTCACTCGTGTCCAGCACACCCTCGAAGTGTGTCATGATCGGATATCCTGAGTGCATGAAGCCCACGGAGATTTCAATGTCTGGGACAATTCGTTGCGGTCTTGGATCAGTGTGGGGGCTCAACTCATGGTAACAAGCCCAAAGCCTGTCATAGAAGTCTAGTGCACCCACAATATCTGCTCCAGCTTCCATGGCAGTGCGCACTGCATGAACTGGCAGGGTCAGTATCACTTTTCGACCTTCACAGTCTACCCATCCACCGGGGCTTTTGAGAATATCCACATGGACTCCTTTCTCAATGCTTACGGCAGGCTGCCGCACCAAGTTCCCAGAGAAGGTCGCCTTCAAATCCTTCGACGCCTTGCTGCAACGCACCAAGTAGAGGTTGCCACCGAAGGGGGTGTACATAGAGATCTTTGATGAGCCGGTCAGAGGCACAAGGGAGCTGACTCGAGGCCATCGCTGCCAAACATCTCTACCACTGATATCATCAGTATGTGCACCGATCCTCACTGACCAACCCTTTATGTCGCCACCAGAACTGACACAAATTTTGCCACCAGGTGGTACATAGAGGCCAGTCCCCAGCCATTCTGGACCATGGTCTTCGGAAGGCCAAAGCAACTGTGACTCCACCTCCACAGCTGTCTCATCCAGCGAAGGCATCTTCCCTGTCGGAAACGACTGCCAGCTCAAACCTGTGATGTCTTTTGACTTTTGACTCAGGCTGCCGCCTTGCAACTCAGTCTCGCAGAAGAGACGAGCTTGGAGTCGGCCTAAGGCATCACTCTGTTTGATGGGAAATTTTGGAGCTTCGCCGGCCAAGACTTGGACCATGAGTGCCCATCGGAGGCGCTCATTCCCCTGAGCAAGGCCAACCAAAAGGCCTGAATTCCTTTCGATCAGCTCACGGGCATTCTTCCCTAAAGAGCGTGATGTGTCATTGGCCAAGCTTTCCAGGAGACTTGTCAAATCTTCAACCCAGGCCATATCACTGACTACATGTAGCTCCTTCGGGGTTGCACCCACATTGGCGCACCAAAGGCCAATGGATGTGATCGGTGTTGCTTTTTCAAACTCTAAAGCCAAGAAATGCTCCTGTCCAGTAGTCGCCCACCAGCCACCTGTCTTGGTCACATTCTCCGAATTGCTCGAATCTGCTGCCACGATTTGATACTTGATCTCAGTCTCCTTGTGAAAGATTCGCAAGCGGTTGACCCCAATATAATGGCTATTGTGGATGCCCTTGAACTTCAGCAGCAAGTTTTTGATGGCATGTGTTTTGCACGAGTCTTTGACTTCAAAGAAGTGACATTCGTCCTCGCTCTTGCCACACCCCGCGTCCACCTTGTGAATCACAGGGTCTTTCTGCTCAGTCCGAAGATCCACATCATTTGGTTCCTCAACAGAGCAAAGGTCTGGGAAGTGTGGCCGAGCATCAGAGATCTCAATCTCCAATGGTGTTGCCCCCACATTGGCGCACCACAGGCCGACATGCGAAATACGTACAGGGTCGTCCAGCTGCAAGAGCAGTGAGTGCTCCTTTCCAACCACAGCCCACCAGCCCGGTGCAACAACACTTTCCGCAGCAGCTGCTGCTTCTTTGGAGCCATCTGCCATAAGCACTTTGAACGGATGGTCAGTCTCGCCTGAGAAAAACCGCAGGCGGTTTATTCCAATGTAATGGCTATCATGTATACCTCGGAAGCGCAGGTATATGAAGCGCAAAGGTTCATGGAAGTTGGTGCTGAACCGATGACATTCGTCATCTGCACGGCCACATGGCGATGGCACGCCATGCTTCGCAGAACCTGCCCCTGCTTTTGACATGTTGGAAAGATTTGAAAATGGGCTGCGAGGTGCGAGGTGCATTAAAGGTTGTATATATTGAGTGCGGCAAGAGTTGCCACAAAAAAAACTATGCTTTGGTCTCATCATGGGTGTCTCTACTAGTCTCAACCCTCGAAGTCGACTTGCTGTCGTCTGGGCTCTGTACTGAGTTCCTCGGAATGCCCCTCCGACTCCTTGGCTCCCAAAATGAGGACAGCACAAAAATCTCTGGTCTGGCCGCCTGGCCTCTACGTGTTTCAGTGCTCAATGTGATTCGTATGATTCTTGCGGATGTCGTGTCTGGGCTCTGTTTATGCTCTCCCTCTCTATACAACTCTGTACAAGAGCACACAACAGTTCATCGTCTTGCAAACGAGCAGCACTATCGGACTGACAGCGTACGCAGAGAGTTCCAATTCCAGCTTTGCTCTCAAACACCCAGCCCCGGCCATCTGCGAGCTTCAGGTAGAGGGTGCCATCAGCACCTTCAAATGTCTCAGAGACCCGAAAAACCTCTCCGGCTATAAGGCGCTCATGGGTCCTGCCAAAGAAAGCCAGCTCATCAAAGCGAGATTGAAACGAATCTTGGTCACTCAAGTCCTGCATAATACATCTGAATACGGCACCAGATTTTGAACACCATCAAGATCCACCAAAAAATCTATTGACCTTGAGAACAGCTGTAATTGCTTTAGCCTTGCAGTGCCCCAGCCTGCTGCCAGCAATTGCAGGAACTGACCGTATGTCTATATGGCAGCCATCATCTGGCACGTAGCGCCAGACTGATGGCTCTTCTTCCTCTTTGGCGTCTGCATCGCCGGAAACAGTGTTGGCCCAGTCCAGATGAAAGTCCAACTGCTTTCCTGCACAGACTTCACAAAAAGAAATCCAAGCATATTGCATTACTTATTCACATGCCAAACCCGCTCCCTTGAGATATGAAGGCATTTTCTGCTTTTCTGCATTTTCTCCGTGCCGTCTGCACATCTGCGCCTATGCACCGCAGCTCTTGGAAATTTCTGCCGTGAGTTTCAACCTTCTGCAGGGCCTGTGCCCACACATTCTCTGGAGGCACCTCAAGGTGTGTCATAGCTGAGCAGTGGCACAACACATGAGGTACATTTAAAGTCTGCGTACCTACCTATCGTGTGTAGACATAGCATATATATGTCCGCGCATGTGTGTATTTATTAGTCTAGATACAGTATATAGATACTGTAGACATGACCGAGGTCCTGATTATGGTATAAAGGCACCATTCAGACGGCAAAAGCAAAGCATCCAAAAAGTCCGTGCAAGGCCGCCTGTGCCAAAACGGCTGGAGGCCGCCGAATACTTGCATCGACACGCATCACAGAAGAGCTGCTCAATTCGTTGAAGAGCTCAGCATCAACATCAGAAATCTCCACCTGAGTCCATTGTCAAAAAGTGATTCCTGTTTGTTTCAGTGTGTCTCACCCAAAAAAAATTGTACACTAATATATGCTACTATAATAAACTAATATTATACTATATAACTATATATGTGAGTGTGCGTGTGTGTAAAGACATGTATATGCCAAGGTTTGGCACGAAATTCACACCAAAAACACCCGCACGTTGACAAGGAACGCAAGGAACGCATTCGTGTCCTTCTTGTCCTTCCTCCTTGCACCAGGATACCCGCACGCGGTCCCGAGGTGCGAAGCCTCGAACTTTGGCACGATACCAGTGGCCATCTACAGGCCAGCAAGCCCAAACGTCGCTACCTCAAATTGAGGACAGAATGGTTCAATTCATCACACATCTAAAATAAAGCATTATGACGGGAAAAGGAAAGGATAAGAATGAATCTAGAATGATTGAAGCATTCTTGAACTGAATCTTTGATTACTTTAGCCCCATCCTTCTTGCATGTACTTGCATTGGCGAGGCACCTATGTCTGGCCGACCACCACCGGCAAACGGCGCAGCTTTGCTGGTTGCGAGATGTTGTGGAGTACTGGACTTATCCCAAAGCTCAGAGGCCTTCAAGCACCAAGATTCACCGTGTGGCTACGAAAGTGCGGAATATGTGGACATGGCATGACATGTTGATGTATTTTTCACATGCATAGAATGGGTATACAGCAGAGATTAGATATACAGTAGTGGATATCCATGGCAAAATTCAGGAAAAAAGGCCTTTGAAAAGTTGTCCAACGCTGACCGCAAAGCTTCGCTCAAACGTTGCGAGGCCAAGGCATCAGCCTCGCTTTTCCTGACCAAATGTACCCCAGAGATGCCCCTGAGCAAACTCCGAAATTATCTCATAATGTGGTGCAAACAGTTGAAAGAAAGCATCTTGTAGGAGCCGCAACACTGCCATAGCAGTCAAGAGGTCATAGTCTTCATCATCATTGAAATTCGCACATCACTGTAGCTGTGACACACTTTGGGAAAATGACGCTTGGTTGATGTGAGCGGCAGTCGGTTGCTGCCAAGCCGCTCTGCCAGGGTGGCCAAAACCAGGTTCACAACCCAGCCCACGTCCTCTGAAACCACTTTTGGGAGCAGCTCTGATTGCTTGTGCTGACCATGCTGAATCTACATGAATCTACACGACAAGTCACTGTTGCAATCCTGGAAGGTTTCTCTTGGCATGCTGGATCTGCATCCCCTGGGCCCCTACATCCACCAAACAACATTGATATATCAAAATCATACAAAATCTGATGGCTTGCAATGGCACTCACGGGTCACGCCTCCTCTGCAGGGTTCTTTTCCTCAGACAAAGCTCCTCCGCATCGATCAGCTGCCTCTGCTGCTTCCGCCAGCAAGGTGAGCAGTTGCGCGATCAAAGCCTTCATTCATTCATTGATTGTCAAGAGCTGGGGAAGACATGGAGGACTAGGATGAGGTCCTGTGACTCAACGCCCAGGGGACCAATAGAGCAAACCCTACCTGTACCCATGAAATTGAGTATTTTCCTGTCGTTTCAAGCAGCCTCGGGAGCTTCGGATGCTCGCAACATCAAATGCGCAAGCTGCTCTCCGACAACAGCTTCAGAAGGAACGTGGTTTGAGTCGATGGGTTTGCTCTCCAACACCTGCAGAAGGAGTCCTCTCCAGTCTTTTAATGTCTCATGTCATCCTTGACTTGGATTGACCTTTCTTTCCATTATTCAACTTCCATGCTAATACCACCTTGAACCCTGTCAAGTCACACGATACAATGCAAAAAGCAGGCCCCATTGTTTGAGTATGGTTTAATATGGTTTAGGTGTATCTACAGGAAGCATCTACAATCACACTAAAATTCAGCAAAAATCTACAATGTACAAGAAATGTCGAAGCCGATCGAAGCCGGTGCCTCTGCTGTGCTTGAAGCTCGACGTCGAGGGGATCCACCAGCCTGCTCAGCTGCAACTGCTGCTGCACGGCCCAGGAGTGGACGGCGGCGCCCACCTGGCATTGCATTCTCTTGGCATGTCATCGGGAGAGGCTGGAGGCGGCTGGCTATTAGAATGATTAAAGATGATTCAAATGAATGCGCCATGCGCTTGATGTGAATTCCACATTACAAAACTGGCGCTGACTGGCGCTGACTGGCACAGAATCGTGCCTGAGGTCAAGGTGCGGAGAACCGTGTGCAAACATTCTGTATGCAGAAGGCCACGTAGACCTGGAGCTGCAAGTCGCTGTCCTTCACTGTCCTGGGGCGAAAACTTGACAGAGGAGCCCACGTGGCCCATTGGGGGTTGCTATGTTGAGGGACCATCTCAGAAAAAAGGCTTTGCTCATTGCTCACCCCAAAAGACCTGAACAATTTGTTGGAAATGATTGGACTGGCCATCCAACGGGACCAGCAAGGGAGGTATGAAGGTCAGCCTCTGCCAAGATAGCCAAGTGTCATAGTCACTCTGCAGCCGTTGATTCCAAGCCGACAAAGTCTGAGCAGCTGTTGCGGCTGCTTGTGTGTCTCCGTCACCTTCGATCAAGCCTCAAGCGGAAGACAAAGGAACGACAAAAGTTAGGGGAACGCAAACTTAAGATATCGGAAGCTGTGCTCCAAATGACATACCAATGGATCGGCTGGTCATTCAGCTGAGGGTTTGACTGTTCGTGAGGGAGTCTAATTCGCTGGAGTACAAGCTGATCAAATCGCTGGACTGCAAATCCGCAGCCGCCTTGGTGGCAAATGCCAAGTTACAAGCTAAGCTGTTCCGGCCGATGACAGAAAGCTCGGAGCAGACTACCAAGCTGTGTCAAAAAGATCTTTCAAAAGTACTTATCACATCTTATCACATGCTTATGGCCTGTGCTCAAATCCTTGCGTCAAATGATGAAGAAATATGAGAGGTCGGCCCTGCATCTAGGTTTGGGAATGGTGTTGCCCCTTCTTCCCTTCTGCCCTTCTGCTTTAGCGAAGGTGCTCGATGACCCCACCCTCCAATCGAAGCCGCAAAGCTGCCCCGAACGCTTTGCAGGCCTCAGAGGTGACACCAAGAAACACCGACAGAACAATCCACCTATCTACGACAGCACGTGTGTTCAACGCGACCGCAGTGTGGACTATGCCAACATGAAGTTGGTAATTTGTGGACATGTCACGCCTGAGAGGCCTCGAAACTCTCAATTTGTCGATTGATTCTTAGATGCGGCCTTTCAGTCCCACCCTACTATATCATCTATCATCATCTATCATCTATCCATGTTTGCTTTCTTTTTCCGCTATTTGTTTGAAAACGGTCTCGGTGACGCTGACCCTCGTGCCTTCATCAGCCTCGCTCGCGAGACGCTGAACTGATTGCTGGACCTCAAATGTCACCAAGTATACAAAGTTGAAATGGATGAAAGTGGTTGATGCTAGCTGCTGAATAGCCATGAAGTCACCAGTGACCAGCGATGATCAGCAAAGTGATCATCAATGAACTCAGGCTTAGCATCAAAGCAATCAAAGCATCTCAAAATCCTTGGCTTTGTCAGACATGAACATGACAGCCCCAGTACCCCCACCTGCTCTGCTGCGCTTTCCGCGCTGGCACGAAGCACCGCTTGCCCATGCTCAAAGAGAGCTCCCAGGCCTCAAGTACAGCAAAAAGGTCTCAGAATGATGTCAGCCTAGGAACAACCCAGCAAACACAAGCAGAAACGACAAACCACAAATTCGTTCCAATTTTCTTGAAGCCACGAAGAATTGGAGTGAGATTGATTCGGAGAAAAACATAAGTGAAGGTCTAAAACCTGCAGCCTCTCAAAGTATTTCACAACTCACAACCGTGTTTGTTCTAAATGTTGAATGGGTATATCATATATATATATATATAGAATCCTTGCATTGGTCGAAAACCATATGTTTAGAGCATGCACCAGCTACACCAGTTTCAAGCATCTTGTATAATGAAGCCCTGAAGCAGCTGCCCAGCGGCCCACATCATCGATTTTCAGTTTTTCTTCACCCTTGCTGGTCAGCTGTTCAAGCTGCCTTCTTATTTCCTGCAAATGTGCAGCAAAAGATATGCAGAGAACCTGGACAGCTTTGCTGAGCACGTGAACCGTTCTGAACCGTCGGCAAGTCCTCTGCAGAGGTTGTGAGCCATGACGTCATGGCTGCGCAGAGCGCAGAGCGCGCAGGCCAAGGGCCTAAAAAGAAAGCTTATCTGAGCCAAAAAAAATGGCAATGGGGACTCTGATCGAAGCCAAAGCTCTTCATGGATCATGATCTTGAGGGCTGCATCCTGTGATGTATGCAACCACTTGTCCAAGTACTGGAAAGAACCTTCCCAGACCTTCCGAGCATTCTTGAAGGGTGAATACTTCTCCTTACATTACATTACATTACATCACATTACATTACATTGCATTACATTACTTTGTTTCCGTCCATTCTGACAAAGCACGGACAGCAGGTTGTGAGCTCAAACACACCTTGGGTCCTGACAAAATGTTCTCCATCTTTTTCAATGCAGCCCTCCTTGTTCAAAAAGTCCAGGACATGCTGCGAGGGGCAGTCCAACAAAGCACCATGATCATGAAACCAAAAGCAGGTGCTTTGATCATGAAACCAGAGACAGGGAACGTCGCTATTCTGATGCCAGGACAGTAGTTTCAGACACTTCCCATACATTTCCCTTTTTGCCGCATTTCACAGATGCTCAAAGACGTCGGCCCTTTGCTCTTCAAGGCGATCGGGACAAACAGCAGGGCTTCAAAGTTTCAGAGGATCATCAGGCACTGTTTTCGCATTGTGGGCATCCATGGCTCTCGCTTCAGCTCAGGGACCTCCGGACCTCGTCCTAATTCGAAAGCTCCTTGAGCTTGCACAGCCATGCACAGCTTGCATTCGCAGAAGCTCCTGATCTTCATATCTCACGGTGCACGCTTCAATCGTTTTTTCACTTTTACCATCTTCTTTCGCTTTTGCTCCTGCGTAACCGGCTTGTCTGCCTTGGCTTTGGCAGGACGAATTTTGGCTCTTTTGGTCTTTTTGGCCTTTTCCTTCTTCAAATGAGGTGGGCTCGCAGCTTGAGATGGGCTCGCTTCGCTTGTCAGGGTCTTGTTTGCTGTCTTGACTGGCAGCAGCTTCTCGGCCTTTACCTGTGCCGAAGGCGTCTCTTAAAGATGAACTCAAATAAATGAAGCCAGTTGATCTATACCATCTGTGTCTAGTTGATATAATATTGATATATGATTATGTCGATCTCACCCTGCCTTCTTTTTGGTGGTTTTGACCTTTTGCTTCCCATGTGCTGCTCCATGACCCCGACCGCGGGCTCTCAAAGATTGAGTCTCCTGACCATGACAAGTGGCACGAGGCTGGAAAACAGAGAAGCAACGCAGAGGTGTTTTGCTGTCTGGAAGTCCTCATTGCCTCCTGTTTTGAAACTTACACAGTACACATTGCAAAAACATCATGCCGGATGCATATATTGATTTATGCGCGCCATGCATCTATAAACAAATATTGCATGTAGATGTGAATTCGGAACATTGCATTGCATATGATCATACATGTAACTGTATAATACTGTATACCAGAAATTGATATTGTATGATTTGTGTGGAGGAGAAATCATCGGTACATGTGCATATCATGTCATTTTGTGCATTCTGAATTATGTATAATATATATATATATACATATGTGTGTGTGATTTCACCTATATATGGTATGTCAAATATCAACATAGACCGTACAGGTTCGAAATCGTATATCATATATATTATATATACCTGTTATATTTATATATACGTATATGTAAATATAGCAGGTGCATGTATATATATATATATATGTGAGTATTGCATAGTATTACACACTATTTGTGATAATGCATTCATGTATACATATGATCCTATGTCTATGCGTGCGCAATCATGTCCTTTTTGTACTATATCACATATCATATGTCGTCTGGGTGTTTGTGCACCTTTGCATGTGTGTGTGTGTGTTTGCGCTTTGGAATGAGAGAGCACAAGCTTGCAAGGTGTATTTCCAACATTCCATGCTTAAATGTCACTCAAAAGATCCTAAATTGCAGTAATCTAGCTAGCAAGACGCAAAACATTGCAAAACCCATATTCCACACAACTTGGCAGCTGACATAAACAGTGAGACCTGTCTCCCAGACTTCCAGGCCTCCACAGTCTCAGAGGCTGTCATCCCCCGGCCGCGCCCAGCTCCACGACCACGGCCCAGACTAGCTTTATGGCCATCACGGCCATTGTTTGTCTGTCGATCATGTCCTGCTTTCCACGATTTTGCTTTCTGAGGTTTTGCGGAGCCTTGACGCTTTCCATTCACAATCTCCAGCCTTGACCTGAGAATAATTCCCACAATAAAACGGTTCCAATATCCACAACTGCAGGGCATACAAAGATACAAAGTTTTGCCCAAGTAACAAGGTGGATAGAATGTCCCACATCTCTTTCGGCATCTCTTCATCTCCTGACCGTATGTTGTTCTCTCTCTGCTGGCAAATGTCAGGATAAGTGCAACTGCAAGTTCTCCTGAAGCAGGATTGCCTCTTACATTCAAATTTGCAAGCCACAAGAGTCCTGCCCATGACACGTCATAAGCAAAAATTGGTTTTGCACTAAAATAGTGCAAGCAGAACAGCTTGAAGCCTCCGCACAAGGAGAGAGGGCCAGCAAACCGCTGTCTAAGTCCTGTCCTTTTAGTGTCTCAAAGCCTGCCAGCTGATTGATAAGATTCTTTCCAACATCCAGTGTAGTCAGGTGTGGCAAAGTGGTCACCTCATCTTTGGATCAGGCGGGCGCTAGCCTGAGCCTCTTGAAAAGCATGCAACTCCAATCGCATTTCGCATCCGAACCAGCAAGTTGCGGAAGGAAAGATGAAAAAGCGGTGTTTGCCTGTTCAAGTGACCAAGCTCGGAATGGTAGTAATTTGATTTCCATTCAGTCGCAGCTCAGCCAGTGCAGGGAGCTTTTGCAGACTTGGGAAAGAATGCAGCCGATTGTTGGCCAAAGAGAGCTTCTTCAGGTTCTTGAAGCCTGCCATGAATGATAAATGGATATTGAGGCATGTCTGAAGAGAGCAAGCCCTTTCCCTGAGCATGAAATTATTGACAGTTCGTGAAACCCGCCTGCCAAGGAGACTGATTCCAGCTGATTGTGTGACAATACGATGGTCTCCAGCAACGGGTTCTTCTTGGGACTAACTCCATCCAGCAACGTGATCCGATTCCGTGCAGCGATAAGGGCTTTCAAAGCTTGGAGGTTTTGAAGGCCATCCAGCCTGAGCGAGAGGAATTCCATGAACTCCGATCCAACACCCATGCGAATGCACCAGAACAGTAAGAATGCAACAGCACGAATTGACAATTTCGGGCATGTCATGGCATGTTGTAGCATTGCACCTTGCAATCTTGTTGTCACTGATGTCCAGCACCGCAAGGGAGGACAGATTCTGCAAGTGCGTGAGTCTTCGCAGTCTATTCTTGGCCAGCCCCAGCCAGCAAAGGCTGTGATTCATCTCAAGCCAGCCTCTTTGCACATACCAATTCAACTCCAATTCCAAGTTCCAAGGAATATCTGCATACGTATGCTGGAAACAAAAGTGCCACTCATTCAGGCAAGGAACCGAGTGATGCAATGTGATTGCCCTTCAACTCCAACTTCTTCAAATTCTTGAAGGGTTCCAGGCTATCCAAGGATGTCAGCCCCCTGTCTTGTAGCAATAGCTCCTTGGTTGAAGCGGAACAGTCTCGAGAACTTCACATTGCTTTGAAATGACCTCAGTGCTACTCCCTCCAGCTTGAAGTACTCATTGGCACCCTACCTGGCATGTTCCCACCAAGCAGCTGATGCGGCTGCGTTTCAAATTCTCAACATAACAAAATGCCTGCCCATTCGACTGTTTTCCACCAAGGGTTGGAGCAGGCAACCCTTGAGCAACTCCCCAAGGCATTTTTGCTAAGGCACAGAGGCGGCTTGAGCATCCCCGTTTGGCACTTCAGTAAGCCTCATCGCTCGTGACATCACACGTGGCCGGGTGGTCACCGGTGTGCCATCTTTGGCTATGCCTCCTCGTTGCCCTAAATGCTCTTTGGCCAGTCTGTGGTGCCGAAAGGAGAGCTTGATTAGCAGTACATGCTGCAATGATTAGTAGTCTAAAGCATCTGCAGCTTTGACTGACTGCCAGCAAGCTTCGCATCAGTGAATCGCAGACAACGTGCCTGCTCGTCTGAGAAAATCTGTGGAATTGAGCTCTCAACAAAGCTCTGGGAGGAATCGTTGTCTCAAAACAACATCTTCATGCCTTCACCTCATCTTCGTCAGAACCATCTGACTCCATCGGAAGCTTCCGGCTTCAAGTCAGCTCTGGCTCAGTGGGCCTTTCTCAACTGATGGCAAAAGTTTGTTCCCCTGAAGCGGGAGGAGGCCTATGTCAGTACACTTATATACTTTAACCTTTAACTACTTTAACATGTTTCTCATGCACTTCCATCCCTGCGAAGGCCACTCCCTGAATATTATCCTCTTTACTGTTCATTTTTCTGCCATGGGGGTTGTTGAAACCCAAATGGCTGCAGAAAGGTCAAATTAATAATTATGCACTCGGATGTTTTTTTCTGGCCAGCACATCTGAAGAGAGCAGCAGCAGGCTAGCATCACAAAGCTTGCGCTCACTTTTCAAGATGATCAGGGCAAATCATTGATTGTGGGATCAACAACAAACCTCCTTTCAAAAGAAAAATGGGGGGCTTGTGGCGAAATCGAGTTTAAAGCCGCGTCTCTGCCCCCATCACTCAATGGCAGGGACAGTTGCAGCCAAAAGATCAAACTAATCAGATCACACTCCTTGCTGAAGCAGCTAGGTGTCTCTGACAATCGGGGCTGAGCACGAAATGCTGCCAGCCCGAGCAAGCTTCAGCAACGCAAAGCTAAAGACCGATTCTCAGATGCCACCTCTTGCCAGCACAGCAACATTGATAAAACATTTAAAAAAAACATGATCCTTTACAGTGTCAGATTGGATACGAGTATTTTGCAAAAACTTGCTAATAAGATATATATAAATAATATATATATATATATATGATTGGAACGTATTGTACCTGCAATAGTAGTTTCGGAGCATTCGGAAAGGTTCAGAAATTAAAACGGCATTGAGCTACTAGAGCTCATGCCCCAGAAAAGATGCTAGCAGTTTCAAAGTTTTCATTCTTACCTGTTTCGGGAAGCGCTTCAAGCGGTTCACGACCTCGGCTCACATGCAAGCAAATCTGCGCAAACCACCCCAACCAAAATCACACGCTATGGATTCCTAACAGGCACTCGTATCGTCTAAGCTTGACGGCTGGCGGAGACAGACATACTACAGATCATTGCAGCATACCACGCTTTGGACTTGGCAAAGGTAGAGGTGGGGTAAACACGAAGTAAAGCAAGCTTAATCATAATCGTTGGCCACAGCACATCTTTGCCCATAGGCCGGTCTGCAGCAGCAAAACGGAGACATTCCTGTCAAGTGGTCGGAAACAATCGCTATGAGACAGAGCTGTGTTTGCTGCTCTTCAGCATCTGATTTACAAATATCAAAACATTCCAAAACATACTTTTCAAAGTCAAGCTCATCTTTGTTGATCTTTGTCAGAACTGCTTTTCTCCGCAGGTCCTTGATGAGTCGTGCCACCTCTCTAGGCAGCTCTGGCAATTGGCTCATGTCTGGGGTCCATCCAGCCCAGCCTTCAATGCAGGGTCACTCATTGGCAAAGCCCGACATGGTAGGCCAAAACATGGGCAACCTTTGGATAGCAGTGGATATGCATTTATTGGGGTGTTACTTTGTTTGGCGATCTACCAGGCACTGGTTGTCCTGATCCACTCATGAGTAGCGCTCGGCTCTTAGGCTATACAGCGAACACTGTACGAGTATTAGTCTCTCTTTTGTTTCCAGTGTGCGTGCAAGATTTCTTGAACATCAAGTTCCCCTCATAGAGCCCAGCCTACTGACGCTAAGACCTGGCCGAAACTCATGTCTTTGTGAGGAAGCTTTTGTGTCAGCATTTCCTTAGAGGCACAACCAAAGTTGACAAGCCCTGTGTTGAATACTAAGCAGGCTTAGCTGGAAATTGCTGCTCAAGTGGCACCATCAGCCCGGTCCGCCCCTTTCTCTAATCCCCTGGTCAAGTGTCCCACATCATCACCTTGGTTGCCACTTCATGAGTGCTATGCTGTCAAAGTTAAACGCAAAGAAAGCAGTACCCTGTGCAAGCTGCCGTTCCTATCCCTTAGGCATTGCAGTGATCAACTTAGGCCAGATGCTCCAAAGGAATAAATATCCTGAGCACAAAGAGTCCGGCTCAAGGTTCCAAGCAAACCATCAATTCTGCCGGCAAAGAACCACAAATTTGAAAAGGTTTCAATACGTCAAAACGTTCCAATGCAGATCGTCGCTCCATCAGATTCCATCGAATTCGGAAAATTCGGATTCCAATGCGCCGGGTCTCTGCAGCAGGGCTCAGCGCTTCGGATCGGAGAACCTCTGGAGCTGCCCAGTGTGGTGTGCCGCAGCGATGGTGCGGCGATGGATGGCATCGGACCTTGGCGACGCACGACACATGACACACCACCCAGGAACCCCACCATCTTTCACAAAGGTGGGGGCCTTCGGAAGTCCTATGGGAATCATCAGATGCATCGTGCGATACAGCGGACAGAGGTACTCCGTCCGGACACTTCAACAAATTCGATCAAATTCAATTTCTTCGGACACGGCACAGCTGCATGACCAAAGTCGCAAATTCGTGGAACAGGTTGCCGCGACGACCTGAAAGTGATTGGTTGTCACAACTCATCGCAAGAGCGGCAAGACTCCGAAGAAAGGGACAGCAGCTGGGCATCCAACGAGGTGTAGTCGATCAGAATGTTCGATGACTTCAAGTCAGCGTGGACCAAGTTCTTCTGGTGAATGTAACAGATTCCTGCCAAGCAATCGTCAACGCGGGTTCAACTTCCACAACTTCCACAATATCTATGGGCTGTCCCTCTTGCGTCTGCATCGTTGTGAAGCAAATGTCAAACGTCCTGAAATGATACCAGTCCTCAGTTCCAGCTGTCCAGAAAGATCTGGAAAAACACGGGAACGCTTCGTAGATGTTGCATTCTGTGTACCCCCCTGCAGGAGCCAAAACTTTAGATCTACAGTACGTGATAGGGGTCTTGACGTGTCTTGATCGCCTTGACCATGCAGGCCCAGACTCCCCAAGCTCAAGGACAGGGCTACAGTCAGCTCCCCATGCCAACGCAGCTTGTAAGGCCTCCCACGCAAAGACATGCAACTCTTACAAGAGAATCGCCATACCGTCTCACTCATATCTTGATTCTTCAATTGCACTATCACTATCATTGGAACTGCTTCCAAGAAACTGATGAATCATGTCGAAAAGAGAGCCTCGGTGCAACTGTCTGTGTTTGGGTTCGGGCTGCTTGCTTGACAAGCTCTTTACCTCTCTACACAAGTTTCATGAGGCTGCGCTTCATCGCATTTGAGCCAAGACGCAATCCATTAGCTCGGAGATTATGAAGTATTTCCTGAGGCAGCGGATGGCAAATGCAGAGTACTGGAAACGGATTGCTTGCCTCTGCCCTCTTGCTTTGGATCATTTGGATCTGTGCGATGCAAACTGGTGCAAAGTGGTACAACTTAGAGTCCGCTGGACATTGTCCGTGCAAACGCCCACAAAGGTGCAGATGTTCGGGTGGCTCAAAGACGCCATCACCTAAAGAAGCAGCAAGAGTTGTTGCATCTTTATGTCCGCAGAGCGATGCCTTCAAGAAGATATGAAATCCTGAGGCGCCCTGCGCATGCTTCTTTCAGGAGCTCGTACAGCTGAACTCTGCGCTCACCCTTCATGTCCTTGTCACATCTTGTCACCACAAATGGCGGCTCGATATGATGCATCTTATTTCTCTCTCTTCCTATCACCATCTCCAGGAGTCTTGATTTGTCTTATTTGGAGTTTACTCAGATCGATCGCTGGTCTCCTTGTTCTTTTGTTTGCGGGGTGGTTTCCCCATGATTTCTTTTTCTCATACCCTTTCTGACTTGTCGGTCTATCAGTCTGAACATGTTCCTCGACTAGCTGGTTCCTCCCTCATCCTCCCTCCATCTCTCTTGCAATGGTGAGCTTGCAAGGTCCTTGACTGCCACCAAGTGGGTTCTTCGAGCCTGGCAGAAGATGCAGAAGATAGTTTCTGAAACGCCTTGCAAATTAAGAGAGACAAATTTCATCTCCTGTCATCAGTTCATCCTTTATTTCACCAGCAGGAAGAGTTTCCGGACCTTTTGTTATCTCTTACTTAAATTCTCGTGACTCTCTCTTGCATTCCAACCCCACAGCAAACAATAACCGATACCGACCGATACCCCTGCCTGGAAAGCACCTCCGGCCCTATCGACTTTCGGTTCCTGGGAGTTGAAGTGAGGAGACCCTCCAAAAGATCGCTCAGCAAGAAATCGACGCTTTTTAGTAACCAAGTTTCAAGAACACCGCGGTACACAGTTCCGTAACCACCCTGCGAAATCTTGGACACCATGGTGAGCTCTTCCTTCCTGGCACTGCAACAGTGTCATTGTGTCAACTATCGGGGAAAGCCCCCCACAAAAAAAGACAAAAACGAATCAAAAAGATATCACAGAAACGACATCAAGGACGCCACGGTATGATGTAGTGGCTCAGCACAGAGTCGCCTTGGAAGAAAGATTGCATTGCGAATCCTGCGACGAAGCGTTCTGATTCTTGCCCACTCACAGCTGCCAAGCAACTGATGATGTCCATGGCCTTGACACTGCAAACACTTGCCTCCAAGCGTGTTCCGTCCAATAAACCTGGGATCTTAAATGCACTTGTCCGGCACTTCAGATTTGAGCGATCGCATGAGCTTGGACTATCTTGGACTTACATTCTGCCTGCAAGCACATGTGTATGCACACAAATGTGTGTGTGCATCAATGCAGAACCAGAGGAGATACACGAAACAGGCCTTTCAACCTAACCCTGGAAAATCCAAAGAATTCCGGCGAGCATCGCTTCAAAGCATTGCGAACCACCAGGCGCTCAACAGGAGTCACCATGCCCAACGCTTTGCGCAGCTGGACATTTGACATGCTGAGAAACCTGACTGCTGTTTCATGGCGCACAGAAGCCCCTTCTTTCAAAAGTGAGCAATGTTCGGAATGCTTGTGGACGCATATGAGCCTCTGCTACCATGCGTGTGTGTGTGTGTGTGAGTGTGTGTGTGTGTGGGTGTGTGAAGATATAAATCCTGCAAACACATAACATGTATGCATGTTGTATAACATACATATATGTATATATACATATATATGTATATATATATATATATGTATATATATATATCTATCTATCTCTCTCTCTCTCTCCATCGCCATCTCGGGGCACATATATATATATATATATATAACGATATACACACATGGTTTCGTGTACATGTGCCATGCCGTGCTGAGAATACCTTAATCCTTCTGAGCAAGTCACTGTGCAGCACCTTTGAAGCGCTGACGCATCACGCGATGGCTGACATCTGGGCTCAGCCCGAGGCAGGACATGAACCTCGTTTCACAAATTCTTGTTGGTCATTGGCATCATGAAATGTCCACATGAGAATCTCTGCAAGATCTAGCGATCTACGCAAATTTAGGTGCTAACGCAGCTAGCTCGTCCTGGCAGCTGCATGTTCAAAGGAGTGGTGACATCTTTCTGTCGCAGCTGCAGCAAAGAGTTTTAGTGTTCTCGGTCTCCTCTGTCCACAGCATTGGGCTTCTTCGGAAAGGAGCCCTCTTAGCAGCTTTTTTGGCCAAGTCTGCTGCATTGAGGTCCTGTCACGACTGCTGCCCATGCTCTGCGATGTGATCTCATCCACTGTATTCGCTAGCCAGAACTATTAGGCGGTTATGAAAATGCCACAAGTGTTTTGTCACTGGGGTACGGGCAAGCTTCCCGCATTAGTTTGTTGCTGCCAAAACTTTTGCTCTGCATCATCAAAGAGGCTATTGCTGTTGCTCTTATTGCCATCGACTATCGCGACCCCAACCCGCAACCATAGATAACCATAGGGCCAACGAACGAGATACAGTATAGATCAGTATAGACATAGACTGTAGACTGATGTAGACTGAGAAAAATGCACACGAGGCATCACGAGGCCACAAAAGAATCTCCTGGGAGAAGCGGCCATGGGAATTGTTCCCGGTAGATCCTGGTAGCCACTGGTAGCATGCTGAGAAAATGTCAGTTTCAAGGCGGGTTACAGATGGTTACAGATGGTTACAGTGTCCGTCCTCCGGCCGAGCCACGACTCAGGTGCAAGCGCTGAACGACCCCGCTGACATCACCTAGGTCCATGCGTGTCACATCGTTGGTCCACGGCACGTTTTCCAAAGGTTGACAATGGTTGACAGTACCCAGCACCCCACCTGCATCCAGCTGATTCCGGATGCGCCGCTGTTCCAGGCGCGATTCCTGAACATTGTCATTGTCGCAAAAGGACATGTTTGCGAGCCAAAATTGCAGAAATGGTATGGAAAAGAAGGATCTGGAACTGAAGGATATGGCAGTATTGTATGATTGTCTGATAGGTTCCCATAGATTTTCCAGTCCTGCGGTGAGATGAAGTCATTCTCTTCATGCATTGAGAATACAAAGCTACCATTTGCATTGCCTCAGGTGTGACTCACAGGGAGTCTGTGCACGGAGTGCTTTTGATGCGAAGCAGCCTTGCAAGGTCACCAAGGTCACCAAGATCTGCCAAGCTCTGAGACACAAACCTGGAGCTCCGGGAGACATGCGTTGTCCTGGAATGGTGCCACGTCCAAGATCTTCCACGTCACACATCCAGTATTCATCATCCAAATTCATCCCACAAGCTGAGGACATGCAGATCTAGTGAAAACTGCGAAAGCCAAGAGGCCCTGCCGGCCCTGCCTGTACTTTCACTGGAGCTCCGCCGCTCCGAAGCTGTTGGCCCGGTACCATACTGCAAGGGTGTCTGATGGCCTCAGCGAATCACATCCACAGGAATCCACAGGATTCACAGGGGCAAGGAGGACATGTGACGCACTTTTTGGACCAAATGACCAAAAGGTGATGGAACCAACAGCATCTTGTAAGTACATGCGGGACCCTTATTTTCCAAAGCGTGCCTTAAAAGACTGAATCCTCTTGATGTTCTTTTCCACTGATTCCAGCAACAAAGTTTCCACGTCGCGATGGTCTTCATTGAATGCGCATACTGATCAGTCTTGTATTCAAACACAAACTGATAAACTCATGTGTACAATTTACATCTGGATAGTATATACATAGTAATATACTGTAATATATATATATGTGTGTGTGTGTGTTACATATATCTGTCATATCGTGCGTATATATGTATAAATAATATACATACATACATACATACATACATACATACATACATACATACATACATACATACATACATACATACATACATACATACATACATACATACAT
>BGPT01002835.1:37497-70018 GCA_003297045.1 Symbiodinium sp. clade C Y103
CATTACATTACATTACATTACATTACATTACATTACATTACATTACATTACATTACATTACATTACATTACATACATACATACATACATTACATACATAACATTACATTACATTACATTACATTACATTACATTACATTACATTACATTGCATTGCATTGCATTGCATTGCATTGCATTGCATTGCATTGCATTGCATTACATTACATTACATTACATACATAACATTACATACATAACATTACATACATAACATACATACATAACATACATAACATACATACATACCATACCATACCATACCATACCATACCATACCATACCATACCATACCATACCATACCATACCATACCATACCATACCATACCATACCATACCATACCATACATATATATATATATTGTGTCTATTATATATATATATATTATATATATATACATATCGCATGTGCTATGTGCCTTCGTGTGCACACATGATTATATACACGTATGCAGTATGCATGTCTATACCATTTGTTGTAATCAATTAAGAGTACATCTGCGTCGTGGACTGCCCACTGCCATGTAACAGCCGCCAGCCGCTAGCACATTGCCAAAGTATACACAATCAAGCATAAAAATGCCAAGCACGTCATGGTGACATCATGCATCCAAAACACCTTTCGCTTTTGTCTACACGTGCAGGTGTTTGCAAAGCAAACAACTTGCAACCTCGCAAACCAGTGCATGTTGAGCAGCCCATTGAAGTTCCTGGGCTGGAGATGCGCTGTCCCATGAAGGTGCCTCCACCAAAGCTGGCCTCGGCAGCATTGCAGTCATGTGGTGTGCGACACACATGTTCTGTACCAGGGGCCAAGAAGCAATGAAGGCACCCCCCAATGACAAGCACAGAACTTGATTCAGGAAAGAAACAGCTCCAGCTTGAAGCGCTGGTGTAGCTGGCGTTCCAAAGTCATTGTTCGACCTGGGAAGCACCGCTTGGAGGCAAGATCTTCGCGATCAAATGAATCTGTGGAACATGGCAACGCAATAATCCTGGCCTTTTGACGGTGCGCTAAGTGCCGGACCCGTTGCGAGGAATTGACATTGGCAACGGCGTGCTTCTTTTTGCACTTGCAGTCGACGTGCTTCCCTGATGGTGGCACGGTCGTTGCAACACAGTGGGATGTCCTTTGCCAATTCAGTTCAGCGTAGAGATGCATTGAGAACAAACACTTGACACAGCACTTGACGCAGATTTGGAAGGTTCATTGAAGGTTCTCACAAATGTGCAGTCGAGCGTCGCTCTCATTTTCGCCAGCAGAAACAGTTCCAGTTCCAGGAGGTGCCTGGGCACTAGTCACGACAAAAGGTGCAGGGAAATCAATCCCTAAAACATTGCGAAACAATCTGACCTACTGCCATCTACTGCCATCTACTGCTGCAACTGTGAAACGCGCATGTCTGCTGTGCTATCTATGGGATCCATCGCGAGACAAAGAAAAACCTTTGAGCGTGAAGCTAAAGAAGTCAGCACCTAAAATTCTCTCTCTCTCTCCCTCTCTCTCTCTCTCTATATAGAGCGCCATCAGCAAAGTCAACGATGGTAAGCAGGCGCAAAGAAGTCAGCATAGAACCTCCAGTGCAGGCCAAGCTGATGCAGCCGAGTTGCCTCTGAAAAGGCAAGCTCAGCCAATGAAGTTCGGGTGCCAGCATCTTGAAACTGGCCAAAGTGAAACGTTGCACTATTTGGCATTGTGGCACCTTAGGTCGAGCATCCTGAATTTCCAAAGCTACTGCACAAGTGCAGAATGCTTTCTTGTGTCATAATTTGAAGGCAAGGAGCTGCTGGCCAAACCGCTTCGCCTTAATGACATTTGCATCCCATGTGGTGAAAATTCTGAACTGGAATCCAATGACATACAACGACATACTGAGGCAAGGCGCCAGCTATCATTGTTGCCCATGGCAGGCGAGGACCTCAAGCTGCTATCTGCCAAGTCTACCAGGCCCCCCACATGTGATCGTGGAGTGATGGCGGTGAGCCCCCGGCTTTCGCTGCAAGTCTTCAATTTTGTAAAGCTCCTGGGCGCATCTAAAACGCAGCATCCGTCGACAAGCTGATTTTCCAATTTAGCTCTCCATTTCAATGATTGGACCAGCCAAGTCACATCAAGCTCTTGCTCAAGTGCTTCATAGAAGGGCTTAGGACCTTTCTGACAAGAATGGAGTCAAGAATGCTGAAACAATTCTTCCAAGTGGGACTTCAACTTGCTCTCATTGCTCACAGAAAATTGAGGCGCGCGGCGGGAGTTGGCATCCAAGACTTCGTTGCTCGAAATGGCTTTTGCTAGGTTCATTTTCACTCCACGGCCGACACCTTGGCTTGATGGCTTGGGGAATGCATACCCTTCCAGTGGTTGAACTCTTACAGTTTAGGAGTGCCTAGCACTTGGCTAAGTGACGGTTGCCATTGCTGAAGTTCCCAAAGTACGACCTTCAGCGATGCCAACTATTGCTGCTGCTTAAACCATGGTTTGGAACGAAACAAGCAAGACGCAAACGCATGGGAAGTGCATTGCAGACATTCAAGCATGTCATATTTCAACTGGAAGCGGCTCGTAGTCCCTTTCCTCTACGCCCAGGCCATGTTGGTGGTCCTACAGGGTGGCACACGTCAAGAGCAAAAATGCTCCAGACTTGTCAAGGCTCAAAGGCCCAAAGCGAGTCAGCAGGCAGTGAGGGATGAGAGGCAGGATGTGACAGAGAAGGAGGTTTGGAGATCGGGGTTCTTCTGGCGACAGATAAGCCCTTTGTGCAGTTGTCAGATTCGATTTGGTACTATATAATGACTATATACAGCATCTGACAAAAAAGATCGAAAAAGTGGTCGGTCATAGTCCTCTTTCCATAGCCCCTCGTATCGGTAGGTCGGCATACCCTCAGATGCCAAGTGCAGGCTCTCAGGAGCTCAAGGTTGAACTGCACCATGCATTGAGCATGGCAGGTGCTGTTGCAACTTTATGTCAACTTGGCGATGCATGACATGCCTCCTTCAAGATCTTCCATAAAATTGGGCGAGGCAGTGTCAACTTAAGTAAACTAAGTAAACCATACAGTGTACCATACAGTCTACCAGTATATCAGTATGTAGCTGAAGATTACATTGTAGCATGGTTTCTTTTCAAACCCTTGGTTGGATACACTTCTTGCCATGCCTCAGCGTTTTTTAAAGGGCGGGCGATCTTTGTGGTGGTTTCCCCCCCAAAAAAGTACCACGGTACAAATGACATACTACAGTGTATGGATATAGATGCATGTATGTCCGCACTACAAGCCACAAGAAGAAAGACAAAGCATGAGGAATCTATAGAGACAGAGAGAAGCAGGCAGGAAGGGAGAGGGGCATGTGCTCACAGAACGTAGAATCAAATGGAGCTGTTTTGGCCTATGTCCTTCTTGTTATCATCCATGTGCTGAATTTCAAAGCCTTTCGGTGTGAACAAGTAACACTGCACGCTAACGCGTTTAAAAAAAAAACCTCCCGCTGCATACCCTTTCTTCAGTGCGCTTGACCTTCGGGGAGATGCACAAAACACAGGGTTGGTGAATGAAGGGCACTCAAACCGGAACACTGTACAAAGCCATACAAAGCCGTACAAAGCCGTACAAAGCCGTACAAAGCCGTACAAAGCCGTACAAAGCCGTGCAAAGCCGTGCAAAGCCGTTTCGCTGTACAGGTGCTGACACTGTTCCGGAGACATTCCATCCACATGTAGCGAAATGTCAATGCCGCCAAGGTTCAGCTGGCTCCTGCGCAGCAAAAAAGCTGGCAAAGGACACAAGGAAAGGTCAAGGCGACGATACCCTGAGAATTGGTGGAGTAGTGTTTCGGAAAGTTTCAAAGTGTTGTGGTGAGAGCTACGATGGAAATGAATCCACCCGAGATCCTGAGAGTTGCTGTCTAGGAGAACTCCTAGGCCATGCTTCTGATTGTTCATCCATTGGCCCACCTGCGGAACAGAACAGCAAAGCTGGACAAAACCGTGCTTCTAAGCTCCTACGGGGAGCTTAAATAGCAGAAATGGGCTAGAGAAAGTGCACCAGCACTCCCCTGCATTGCCAAGGCACGTAAACGCCGCCATTGCGATAAAACAGGACACCGTAACCATGTTTCTTGTCCTGACTGAAATCAGGCCACCAGAGTTGAGGTGATATTTTACCATGACGCAACCGGCACATCCAATTGCAGAGGAACATCACTCACATTTGATCACATTTTGCATCACCTTCCCATTGGATTTCAAGCTCCTCCTGCCATTGACCTTGATACCTCAGGCAGTTACATGCTGAAGATGTTCCAGGCCAGGACAGCATTAGAGGCGCAACAAAGTGCAGTCGTGAAACTGCTTGTACACGTCATGGGTTCCACTAGAATAGACCTCAGTCTTTGAATGCCCCAGCCAGATGGGCAACGGGCAACTGCAAAGGTTTTATTTTGAATCTCGATGCTTTGTGTGCAGGTCAACCCGCAGGTCAACCTGCCCTGCACTGACTGTGAAGTCTTTCGGAGAAACATTAAGCAACAGCAACAGCTTTCAAAAGCATTCAATGCAGTCCGTGCGACGTAGGTGCCAATCCCATGTCGTTTTTCACCCTCTGGGAACTGCTTGCAGTTGCCAGTGTACACCTGGCCGATTGAGATCCAAAAGGAAGGAGGCTCCTGACAAAGGACATCTATGGACATCTCAGCAAAATCTCAAAGAAAGCCCGTCTGAAGGCATGCCCAAAGATCCATGGGGTCTCAACACGCGGCAAATTTATACCCAGCCCTACACCAAGTCTCTAACAAGAGGATCTTTCGGCTCACAAACATTCTGGAGGGTTGTGGTGGCCGGAGCCCAACATTCAGCCAGCAACGCATCACCGTTCACAAATTGAACTGACCTTAGGCTTCACTTTGGCACAGATACAAAGGTGTCGAACGATTCAGTTTGTCTTGAGATGTGTTGCCAGTCAAAGAAGACTTTTATGTGGAACGGAAATGCCACAGGAACCGCAGGATGGCTCTGCTGTGCATCTGAGGCTGCGTCATTTTCCGCGTGAGCCCTTTCTCATCGTTGTCCTTGTCCTTGTCTTTCTCCTTATCTTTCTCCTTGCCTTTCTCCTTGTCCCTCTGCCTCAGCACCAGCAACAAGCTGCAACAAGCTTGACTCACCTGGGGCTTTACTTTGAGCGCTGTTCATTTCTCCATCTCAGGTAGCATTCATGATTTCAGAATCATTCATTCACATCATTCACTAAATCGATCTAAGAATTATCTATCAAGATCTAACAATCGTACCCGACAAATGTAAACTCTTCGTCGAAGATTATCTGCATCACTGCATGCAAAAACGTCAGTCTTTTTCCTCTCTGATGGGTGCATAAGTGTTGTGGGACTGAGGGAAAGGAGCAAGAGGCGACCGTCGTGCTCATTGTCACTGGTCACATCTCGTCACATCTCGTCACATCTCGTGACTCGTCACTCGTGATTCAACTCCTGACTCAACTCGTCACTCGTCCAACTCTTCATCCTCTCCTTTGGTGTGTCCTTTCTCCCGCAGGCTCCGCAGCTCCCGAAGGCGTCCAGCCAACAGCCCTTAAAGTGGAAACGCAACGGCAACAGGCAACTCTGAAACCAAAGCACCAAAGCACCAAAGCACCAAAGCACCAAAGCACCAAAGCACCAAAACCAAGAACAAGATCAGTACAAGATCTCCAAAAGCAGAGCTAGTCCACAAGGATTTCATCCATGTCTGAACATCTAGCTTAAGAATCCGAAAACACACCTTCCAACTTTTGACAGGTTCATGGTGTGGAAAAAAACCGTCCTAACACGATGCCAAAGAAATTGGCATGAAGTAATGACATTAGTGCCTCCGAGTTGGTGATGTTGGTGTGAGTGTGTGCGTGTGGGGTCGTGTGGGCTTCTCAAGGCCAACGAAACAACATGATCCAATCAATCCAATCATGCTTGATCACTTTTTTCACTTTTCTATCCCGTAAGAATCTCTCCGAGCTTCGTGTTTGCTGCTCTGGTCGTCCGTTCAGGCGTCTGAAGCGAACATCTTTGGCCGCTAGCCTGCGCAAGAGTCTGTCGAAGCTGTCTCCGCCTGTTGGCTCTACATCTTCGCCTCACAAAGGTATGGGCTAAATCACAGCTGACCAAAGAGCTCTACGATGCTCTGCTCTAGGATTTCTGATATCTTTGGAATTTCTTTGCTCCCTTCGTTTTTGTATGTGCGGTATCTATGTGATTCTGCATGTATATGTACATTCTGGATCATTATAGGCATATGGTCATATGTCTGTACAAAAATTGCGTAAAACGTCACTGCATGAATGCATGTTTTTTTTAAAGCAAGTTGCAGCCACGGAGGTGCTCACAGGTTCGGAGCCACTTTTGGCAGTCTTCTATGGCAAGATCGTAAGCACGTTCTCGCCATTCAAGCCAGGCTGCCTTCAGCACTTCCTTCACTAGGTGGACATATTTGGACAAATGCAGCACAATGGTGGAGCTTCTCAACAGCTGCTGAGCAAATCTAAACATGCTGTCCTCTGGCATCCCATGAAAAGCTCGAGCAGTTGCTGCGTCAGTGCGAGCATCAAAAGCTCTTTCGACAACTTCCTCCCGTGCCATGTTCTTTCAAACTAAGCAGTGCCAGGCACAACTATTCAGCACTGCTTCATTTGAATGGAATTTTTGACTTGAGACGACGGCACACTACTAAATGTGTTGACCGACTTCAGCCCAATGCCCTGATATCCTCGAACTCCAGCTCAGGTCCGATTGCATCAAAACCAGCAGCGTCAAGGATACATAGCCAGGCCTATCCAATGGGAACGAAACATGCTGATACAGTGCAAAGAAGTATGCAGCAGCCTCTCTCTCTCTCTCTCTCTCTCTCTCCATCGCCCAGCAACTGGGAAACTTGGTTTGACCGGGGTTACCTTTGCCTAGTTCCTTAGTGTGCCTTGGTGTGTCTGAATTCAGGCCTCCAAGTCCCATCAAGTCCCATCAAGTCCCATCAAGTCCCATGAAGTCCCCAAAATCCTTGGTGCATTGAATTGAATTGGTGCCTCTCGGCGTGCATCGATGGATCTTTTCTGGTAGTCCAGATACATCTGCTCCAGTTCCTCGTCCTTCAAGCCCTGCAGGAGACCGTGGAAGTCCCCCAGCTCCTCCTTCGCCTGGTCATGGCAAGATGTCATGACTCAACGCTGCAGCTTTCACATGTTTTAATCATTCTATTATCATTCTTAATCTGCATTTTCCTGAATCGGCATCGCTCTTCCTTGCAACTGCCTTGACTTAACATGATTTAACCACTTCGCATGACTTAGCAATGTTGTCAGCGCCTCTTCCCAGGTCAAGCTGAAGGGATTCTTCACTCGCTCTGCCAAAACACTGAAAACTCTCTCCTCGCTTTCTGTGAGTCTCCTCTTCTTTCGCGCTTCCTCCACTTCAAGTTGAATCTGGCGCTGTTTTGCTCGTTGCTTTCTCCGAGATTCATCCAATTCACGGACAATCCTGTTGTACATGCCTTCCCGTTCTGTAGATCCAAGCTTGGGCCAACAAGGATCGCCCTCAAAGTGACGTCGGACGTGGGAGAAGGAAGGAGCATCGTCCTTTCCATCCTTCTTCAGGGAGCTCAGCGTCCGCAAGACCAAGGCACGAAAGGCGGCACGCGCCTCATCCTTTTCCTTCTCAACTCGCTTGGTGGCTTCCTCAACCGCTTCAGCGACCATTCGCTCCCTCTCGGCTTCTGCTACTGCATCCCAACGCTCGTCATCTCCAAAACGGCGCTCCATGGCAGACAAGGCTCTCTCTGCACTTCGCCCATGGAGCAACTCCATTTCATCAGCCTTGGTCAGCAATTCTTTGAATGCCTCGCGTCCCTTCAATTTGTGGACTGCCTGTGTCTTGCGCTTCTCACTGTCTATACGCTTAGCTAACATGTCAAACAGGAGTTTTCTCTCCTTCTGGCCTGTGATGGCACAAAACCGCGGATCATGCACAAGCTTTGGCAACCACTTGTCATATTTGTCAAAGGCTTTGACACCCTTTTCCAGGAGGAGTTGCTTGAAATTTCTCAGTTTTTCCTTCTCTTTTGCAAGTTTTTGCTCTTCCTCCACCTGCTGAGCTCTTTTCTCTGCTCGCTCAGCTTTACTTGGCTTTGTCACCTCCGTTTGAGCGTCATCTTTGGGCACCTCATCATCGGCCCTACGCTCAGGATCTTCTTTCGTATCACTCTCCTCTTTGCTTTCTTCCAACTCTTCAACTGCACCAAGGCAGCCATCAAGCTCGGCCACATCCTTTTCAATTTCAGGTGGGCAAGTCCATGATGTCTTCTTCTGCTTCTTGTGGTAGAAGTAGGTGAAGCCTTTGTCAGTCTGAACTCTTGACCACCCAGTCTTGCCGATGGTTTCCCACGACTCAGGTTCCCCAATGCGGTCCTTCATTGAAGCCGCGGGCGCAACTTTGGGTGCGGCTTGAACTTGTGTCGCTGCCGGCTTTGCATCCACAATCACGTCTTGGGGCCCCGTAGGCTTGACCCATCTCGACTCGCCAGTCTTCCTGCAAAAAAAGTAAGGCATGCCTTGCTGTGATTTGTGGGCTTCCCACTCCACCTTCTCAGCAGGTGGAGGTGGACCTACAGGAGGACCTGGCGGCGGACCTTGCACTGGACCCTGAAACGGATCTGGGAGCAGGCCTGGTTCGGAACCCGGTCCCGGCCCGAGTGGGCCACCGCCAGCAACGACGCGTGCCATTGCTGCATCGACAGCTGCCACAAGCTCAGCAGCTGTGATGTCCATGGGTGGCGGTGCCATGGGTGGACCAGGAGGTGGGGGGCCCAAAGAGCTCAAGGGAGGCCCACCAGGCAAAAGCATCGGCGGAGGCGGGGGAGCTCCAGGTAGAAACAGTTGCCCTGGTTGAGTTGGAGGCATCTTGGTGCCTATGCAGCCCCCAGCAGTGATCTCAAATTGAGGAGGTTGAATCAATGGAGGAGGTGGTACTTGTGGCATCGGGCATGGTCCCAAAACAGGTGGGATTGGGAACCCGTCCTTAGCGAAGGCAAGGCTGGCTGCCTTGGATGTGTTCACTGGCACTGCCTTCACCACACTTGCCTTTGAGTGCACCAGCGAGGCTGCTTTTGAGGTGTTTGGTTCGGGCTCCATCGCGCCGGAAATAGCGCACGCGTAAGGTGGTAAGTGCAGGGTTGACACTTGTATCTGCATATTGAGTCATATTCCCATACATACAGCTACACATGTGTGCACACATATCTGTCAAGATCTCAAGCTTTTTACTTCGGTTCATTCAGAGTCATGTTGTCGTTCAATCATTCAGTGCATCCCTTTCTGTGGTATGGGCACGAGTATAAAATGTCGTGCACATATGATGAAGGTGTTGAGAATCACTGGTCACTGGCTGAATTCCATCCATTCTTCTACTCTAAAGCTTGGAAATTCTGCGGTATACATGAAGGAGCTTTCCCCGGGGGCTCTCTCACAGTTTAAGTCCAGGAAGGGATTGTTATACAACGCAGGAGCTCTGCAAACCCCAGCGCTGCAAGAGGTATGAAGGATGTGAGGCCCAAACGCAGCCTCCTGCCACGAAAGACCACCATGGTACCAAACACTGCAAAACATCGAAAACACTGCAAAACTGCACAGCTCGATAAAAGCTTGATGTCACAGAATGACCAAAATCAGTGCTTCAAAGAGCCCTGATTCCCGTCCTGTGCGGCTCCACCGCTAGGCTGTTCAGGTTCGGAGTCACAGAACGATCCAGCGCGGCTCATACGATTCGCATCTGAACACCTCAGTCATGCTGCCGTATCTTTGATGGGTCCATATCCAAAATCGTCCTGTCTCGTCTCGTGAATTCTTATTATATCTTCTGATACAGTGCTTCGAAGCTGCTCTTCCAGAATCCTAAGTTGGCAGCATCATTGCGACTAAGCGATTAAAATCCAAATCGGCAGGTACAACAGTGCATCCGAAACATGGGCTCAAATAACCACAGGCAACTCGACCAAACACTGTACACACATGGAACACCAGATGTGCTGCTGAAACTATTTTGATCTATTTTGCCTATCTTTGTCGAGCAAAAGCCAGCAAAGCATTGAAAGCTGCACCAACAACTTCCCCCTGCATTTTTCAAATGCCTGAACTTGGTCAAGAAGCTCTCCCAAGGAGTTGACCCGGCTCAGTGATTGTTCATTCACGTTCGCGCCTTGCCTGACAAAAAAATGCTTCACGTGACACCGGGGCCAAAGCCAAAAGAGCCTGGAAGTTGATACCAGAACTGACCCCAATCTAAAGCCGAAGGTGCGTTCGCCACATCTGCATCAGCGCCTTCAGGACCCAAGTAAATCACAACACATTCAGCACATGTCAGAACCGTCAATTTATTGATATTTATATATTGGGCAGTCCGTGCCAATCCTCACTTTGAGGTTTGGCTACACATGCGCTCAGGTGACACGCTGCAAACACCTTAAAGCCGGACTTTTTCAACATGCAAATCAAGTCAGCTGAAGAAACTTTCAGCATCTTCTGTCCAGCCCTCAAACTCTGGTAGAGGATGAAGGGCCAGCCATTCCTGGCAAAGGTCGTACGTCTTCGTTCTTGGATCAACAACCAGCACTAGCCATGATTTCAGTGACCCACTGCGGTCCTTCGGCATCGGTGCAGTGATCTTGATCATCTCCTTCGGCCGAAACGGATCTGGCATTTCCAGCTCGAACAACTGCATCGTCAAGGTGCCTGGCAGCGTCAAACAGGCCCCCAAGATGACAATGCAACACGACTCGTCACCCCAAGCTGGAAAATTGAAGATCTCAGGCCTGCAAGGGATGATGAGAAGTTGTTCTCCCCATCGACCCCTTTGCTTCTACTCTTTCTGAAGTCCGGATGGTACGCTGAATCAAACCTCGATATCCCGCAACAGAAAAATGACCCCCTAAGGGAGACGATCAAAAATACGCGAATCTGTGGGTTTCGAATCAGTTGACAGTGCACACACCAGGAAGAAAAAACAAGTTGAATAAAATCATATAGATCTATATAATTCAATATCATAAAGTCCATAGCTGTCACACTGGCCCTTGAAGGTCTCAACTCTTAAAATATCGCTGCTGAGATTTGCTGCCAAATGTCATGACGGGAATCCCAGCCACTGCCAGACTCCGCCGTAGCTCCCGCGCCGCTTTGGTTGAGGGCCTCTCTGTCACCAGGTACATTTCCTTGGCAGTGCCAGCGAATGTGAATAAACATTCACAAACATCAAGCAAACCTCAAGCAAACGTCAAGCACGCATGAATGAACTATACAAAAGAAAGAACACATCCAATTACTTTTAGGACACTGCCGAGGCTCTGTAATGATTTCAGGAAAAGAAGGGCAAGCTGTTGGACCTAAGAGGTTTTTGTTATGATATATAGGTTGTGAGTGCTCACCGTTCTTCACTAGAACCACATCGACTTATGCATGCCCAAAATGAACTTTGGTTACTCCCAGCGCAAAGCAAGGTGCCGCTATACAAAGCAAGCTCCGGCCATTTTGACTCCGTACCTTTCAGGGCAAATAGATGCCATCATGGAACATGATATCGTACAGAACCTCTGAACACCAGAAGCCTATGGAAAGTGCACAGTGCACAGCTTGATGCTGAAGACATGAAGCTCTAGCAGCTCAAGCAGCGCTAACGTCAGCGCCTTGGAGCTGTTGTCTCGCCTTTGCAGAAGGGCCATGAGATGAGGCGTCGACCAGCAGCCGATAGCGGCTTGTCACCAATCCGCGGCGCCTCGCAAAAAAGAAGAAAAGCACAGAAAACCACTTCCAATGGGCCAAAGATTCCAAAGATCTCAAACGGATACAAACGGTCTGACATGTGCGATATGTGCAGCAATCACTGTTTCAAGTTTCAACATATTCCAGCCAGTCAAGCCGATGATTCTCCATGTTGGCAGGCAAGACTCAAGGTCTCATCCAGGTTTTTTCGCATCGCATCGTCAGTGGCCACCTCCCCAAATGGAAAGCTGCACATGAATCGTTTGAGCAGTTTCTGCCCCCGTGTTGTGGTGTTATTCTTGCAACCTCCTCATCCAAAAACAGAAGCTAAGCTTTGCACGACCACCAAACCTTCTGCTTCTTTTTCTGGTTTTATAGGGAACGACAGAGAACCTACAACAGGCTGAAGGGAAGAAGAAACTATGTATATATATCTCTCTCTCTCTCTCTCTCCATCGCCATCTCCAAAGAGTTCAACAGAAGCTGAAGAAGAAACTATCAGGCAAGGCAGTTTTCTGAAATTCATGGTGTCTCATGGTTTCTCAAGACTCATAAGTCAAAAATGTGTTTGCTTTTTGTCGAGGTACGGCCACTGGGCAAGAGAGGCTTCAGGGTGGTCTCCAGCGATGGCATTGATGGTGCAGCAGCCCCTGAAAAAT
The DNA here is from genome assembly GCA_003297045.1 of Symbiodinium sp. clade C Y103. Lineage (NCBI taxonomy): Eukaryota > Dinophyceae > Suessiales > Symbiodiniaceae > Cladocopium > Cladocopium sp. clade C. Next base: position 49,979 of record BGPT01002835.1, read on the forward strand.
TGGGTGGCTTCAGCACTACGCACCAACGATCTCGGAGAGACCCCAACCTGTGCGATGAAATGCTGAGATATCTCTTGGAACACTTGATTGACCAGACTGTGGCAAAACAATGCGAAACAATGCGAAAGCACAGGTCTTGCTTTCGAGCACTACAGTCACTAGATTGCCGAGAAAAAGAGAGAAACACACGAAACTGAAACAGCATGAAAAAGTCGAAGGCGATTGCCAAGTGTCACTATCGGCACATGCAAACGGCTGTAGGCCCCCATCGTTCGGCAGCCAAATGGTCACCGGCATGTTCAAATGGCAAAGGGGCTCTCTGTGTTGCAAATGCTCGCAGTGACCAAATGAAAAGGCACTCCCAGTTCATTCTTGATGTGAAAACGAAAAAGTCTCAGGCAGAATTCCCTACAAAGAAGTCACGTTGGATGCTGCTGACATCAGAGTTTGGTTCAATGGCTCGAGCCAAAGCTTTTGCAGTGTGAAAGCTGGTCTTAGGATGTCTTAGGCGCAATGCAAACTCTGCTCACACAGAAATCTCTAGTTTCAACATGTTTCAAAGCTTACGTTGCACATAATTCCACCATGCGACAGCCCCAGGCCTGCAGGTCAGCATCCGACTCAACCGCATGAAATGGAAGAGGCATTACCTCCTGGAGAATGGCGCAAGCAATACTGCAGCGAAGGAAGCCCTCAAGAATAATAGCATGGGAAAGATATACAAAGGTGGCAAGGGTCTTTTTTGCAGCTCCCACTATGATGAGGATTGGAATCATTGAATCCCATCTTCCAAGTTCCCTGACAGTTTGGGGGCAACGTCTCATGGTCACCCAATTTCAACTTGGGATCCCTTTGGATCCCTTTGGATCCCTTCGGGTCATTTTGCCTTCTGTTTCTTGCTACTTCTGGAACAAAACACAATGATGCCGTCCTTGGTCTTCTCTTGGCCTGTGCTGGACGGATCTGATCACTTCATATCATGTCACATTTTCCTTTTTGACGGTACTCGCAAATTACCCAAGCTGGCTGAAGAGTGATTCCATGTGATTCAGCTTTGCCCAGCCTGCAGACGTTGGCATAGGAACGTCAAGGTAGGAACGAAGCAGACTTTCAGACTCTGCAGACGTCGTAGTTAGCTCGAATGTGTCGACGATGTGGCCCTGCGAGCACCCACTGGATTGTAAGAAGAGCTCCCTACAGCATTCATGCGAATAGTTGGATGGAACATGATAGAATTGAATGTTTCTGTACCACGCTTCTCCCAGGCAATTTATTCTTGAGAACAGTTCTCCCAACGTTGGTACTCTCAACAACCCCAGAATCTCAACAAACGTGCTTTGTTTCGGAAGAATGCAGTCCGTATCAACCCAGCATTCAGCGGCACCTCTGTTGTGGAAATAGTTGCTGTCGCAATGCCTCTGTGAAAGCTGAAAGAGTTCAAACCCAAGCAATTAAATAGATACAATGTATGTAATAAATATATATATATATATGCGGTATATATATATATATATATTGTGTATATTTATATATATATATATATTATGTAGATAAAGTAGGGAAGCCCTTTCCAGCCCAAGTCTTGCGACTCTGCTCGGCCGAGGTGCTGAAACCACAGCGGTACAGAACCAGAGCCGTGTAGGTCAGCAAACCCGCCTAGGTACTTCGATGTTTTTTGCAAACTTTCACTGCAAGTTGCCCCAAGTTGCCCCAAGTTGCCCCAAGTTGCCCCAAGTTGCCCCAAGTTGCCCCGAGAGAACATGTCATTACATGTACCTTTGATGTACCTTTGTAGTCCTTTGCCATCTCTTGTCCGCCATCTGGGCTTTGCGAGGCTCCCCTCGGTGCCTGGTTGATGCCTTCCAGCACCAGCTTGTAGCACAGCTCATCCCTGACGAAAATCGCTCCCAACGTGTGAACTGAAAACAGAAACGTGACTCAGCGTGACAGTCTAAATTCAGTCAGTCAGTACAGTCAGTACAGTCAGTGGAGTAAGATGGAGTTAGTGCACTCAGGTCCAAGTGCTTCATGTCTTCTGTTCTAGGCACCTTTGAGGAGGACGTTCCACAAATGAGACAACCTGACGCTCGTGGGGCAGGGCAGTGCCAATTTGCTACTTCAAGTCTTGAGCTCCTGAAAGTAAATTGCAACAACATGACAATATGCAGCAGTTACATAACCCTTTTCACAAATAAACTTCAACTGTCTGATCAGGAGGCCACGTCTGAAATTGCAGCAAAGCAACACTGACTAGGTCAGGGTTGACTGACAGCCTTTTTGAGACGTTGGCCAAGGAATTGTCAAAGGCTGAACCTGACACCATGCAATCCACTCAAGAAAGACGTGTGCCTCATCTGTATTTTTGACTCCATTCCATGTTAGGAAGTCCTCGAACATATCAACATGAATGGAGGCAAAAAGCAGCCCGAACATGACAGGTGTAGTAGATGCTAGATCATGCCAGTAGCGACAATGCTGGTAGCGACATGCCCATAGCGATATGGTATGGACATGCTAACCTCTCGTCTTCTCCAACAGCTCCTCAAGCTCTCTGCACCTGAGCGCTTGCCGCGGCATCTGATTTTAGCCGCTGCAAAGACAAATTTGCAAATGATTTTTACTTCAAGAAAGTGACTCACCGTCTGGAATTGGACTTCCTTTATTGTTCTGCTTTACATCTACAGTCGGCACATTGTGCCCTCCTCTTCAGTCAAGACACCACTCCACACAGGCTGCGGTGTCGGAAGGGCGCGCGATCCGAACTTCAAATTGATTGTACACCTTATAGTTTGCAGACAACGCAAGCTGTCGAGCAATCTAGGTCCAAAAGCAACCTGTGGCCGCAAGCTTGCAGCTTGACACTGCAAATATCTTGACAAGACACTACTCCGTTCTCGGTATTGATTGAAGCACTGCCTCATTGCCAGAATGCCCATGAGGCCCCAAAAAATCCCAAAACGAAGTGCCGACAACTTAAATTGATAGAGTGGTGGTGCATGGCACGCTTCCCTGTGGTCTTCTCTGTCTCCATCGCCTTCTCGAAGAGTTCAGCTAGCCATTTAGTATTCCGTAAAAACACAATCCACAATCGCATAATTTGAAGTGCAGTTGCATATGTCTACACCATGGCTGGTCAGCAGCTCGCATATCTTGAAGAGCAAGCCAACCTCGGCGTGAGTGACCGCAAACACCAAAGTGGCGAGTCAAACGTTGTGATAAGTGATGAGTCATGAGTCACAAGGCAACCCAAAGTTCAATGTGGTGCTCGCCATGCCATGGTGCAAGCAAAGGGCGTGGTCATAGCTGTACACCTGCAGAAACGACTCCAGACTTGGAGACAAGAACAAGAACTGTGGGGCACACCTTGGAATTTGGCACTGCGAGAAATGCGGCCTCCAAGTGACCAAGGTGATGGTCCTCGCGATTGACATACAGTCTAACCGGCTTCTCTGGCAGAGTCCTGCAGAATTTCAAATTCAAAGATTCAAAAAATGTGTTTGAAAAATATGCGTCCACTCAGATGCAGCAAAACATCATGCAGGTAATGAGCTGTCCCTGTCGATTGGTTCTGGATCTTGCTCTCACGAGGCTCTTCCTTTTTCGCCTCGATATTCCCATTCTGCGCATTCTGCGCATTCTGCGCATTCTCCATCTTGGCCTTGATGTCAAACTTCACGGCCACACTCTCCGGCGCACTTTCAGGCGCCGGTGCCATGGGCCGTGGTGGGCCGCGCCCAGCAGGTGCCAAACTTGAAGGCACGGTGATGTGAGTGATGTGGGGTGAAGTGTTTCATACACTGATCATACACTGATCTTGTCGCGAAGTTGTAGGTGTTGCTTCTTCCAGCTCATGGTTGGCCAGCTGTGGATGAGCCTAGCGAGTGGAAGTTCTGTCAAATGGGCTGCGGCTAAAGGGGTTTGAGCAGTATTCGATGACCATCGGGAAACAAGCCCTATGCTCTGGAAGATGGGCGTCTGAGCCAGAGAAAGGCAGCAGAATTTTCTTGGACACACATGGCTTGGCAATCTCCAATTTCTTATCCTTCGGACAACGATTCAACTCCGCGAGTCATTTCCAAGACAAACAATCACTGAGCATCACCAAGTGAGCTTTGAATCATGCCGCACATAGATACTGCAGACAGGGAGGCTCATGGTGGTGGACCTGTGTGTTGAAGCAGGCGCCCCTACAAACAACACTGTTCAGCCAGCAAATTGGCAAGTACAAGGAATATCTTCGGCGAAAAGAAAGGCAGTGAATTCACAGGTGGCGCAATGTGCACCTGAAGAGCGTTGGAGAATGCATCACTTCAGGCTGCGCCTGGAGACCAAAACAAGCAGTTGCCATATCTTCCCAGTGATAGAAGTCAACCTTCACGGAGTGGGATTCAGCAAGGGTAAAATCTGGAATTCTGTGCTGTCTGGGAGGGAAATTTTGGAAAAAACACTTTTGTGCTACTACGGCACAACGAACACAGGACGAACACAGGACGAACACAAAAAAGGGGCTTCGCGGCTTCACCCACTGGCCAACCAGTTCTCCAACCTTGTAAACCCGCTTCACCAGTTCTATGAGATCTAAACCGGATGCTGCTCGCAGCTCCTGTGCGGCTGAAGGCAAGCTGAAAAAAACTTCCAGGTTTTCCGAGGGCGTAGTTGGCTCAAAGCAGGATAACTGTCTCCAAGTAGGAATGCTCCAAGTCCCCAAGTGGATACTAGAGACTTCCCAAATGATACTACGACAGTCTACGACATTACAAATAATGAAAAATGGCAATCAAGCTCGGAAGGAGCCATCGCATTGCCTTTCATCTTGCGGCATACTATGTATCACTCTACGATTGACACTGCGAAACATCAAAAAGAGATGCACTACCTGCAGTCCATACATTAGTTTGAATCCCATTAGTTGCATGATGATGTTGTCAAGTGTGGTTTCATATGATACTGTGGAGTATGGTCAACATTGTGCCCAAGCTCAACACGTGGTCAAAAGTCACTGATCAATGACATTGCATTGGCTGGACTTGCATGGATTCGCATCGCGTCGCACGCTGCGTAGTATCTTTCCAGCACATTCTCATATGCTTACACAAAGTCGGCGTATATAAAGAGTGTAATGTGTACCAACATGTGTGTAAGAATGTGCTTAAAGTATTATTTCAGTACATAGTTACGTATGTGCAAATGCGGGTGAGAATGTGGATATATGATCCTGCGATTCTCTATGTGGTCTAAGTTCAAGAGAAAACAGACCGTTCAGTTCAAGACCTTCAAGTTGCTCCGCCTTCTCAACTTGGTGAATACGCTCTTCGCGATGAGATATGTACATCTTCAGCCTAAGTATAAGTTTCACATGTCAAGGCTGTAAGAGTGAAAAGAAAATAAATCACTGAAAACGGTTGGATGACCGGACATCTCCAGAAATCGACAAAAACAGTCGTCTTGCATGAGGTGGAGGGTGTTCCTGCCGGGTCCAAGGGCTTGGTCCGGGGCCATGAACTTTTTTCTGAGCACAAAGCCGGTTCCGAAATCTGGGATGTGGAGAAAAATATCCCTTGAGGAGACAAAAAAATCCACTTGTGGTGACACGTCCGCTACTTGGGGCGGAAACACTTGTGGTGACACGTCCGCTACTTAGGGCGGAAACCAAGTTGTCTTTGCTTCATCTGCTTCTTGGGTTGGCTTTGCTCTTTGCTGCCAGACATCAGGTATGCAGGGACAAACTAATCTTTAAGCCAAAATAACCTTGAGCCTGCAACAACGCAACATGATATTGTATGATACCACTACTTTTTCTTGAATGCCGTTTCTTGGTCCGGGACCATGCCGCGCTTTCGGCAGCACCAGCAACTGTTGGCCTTGCAAAGCACTCATGGCGGGGAAAGCACAGGGAATGTTTCTAGCACTGCGCTTGTGAAATATCTGTTGGACCGAGAATCGGGCCCATGTGCGGGATAAAGCACCCTCGCCCCCTTCGCAAAAACCAACCGCCAAATTCATGGTTTAGTTCAGTCGAAGGCATGCTAGCCTGAGCTGCCATGCGCTTCAGGGAATTCATGTACGACTGCATGTCCTGAGTGAAGTTGGAATGATTCTGCTCTCTTTTGTTCTGTTCACCCACTAGGATCAGAACAATTCTAGCTCAAAACAAACAGCACTAGTGCCACTATGGTACTCATTGCTGCGAAGGTGGAAAGGTCCATGCCAAGGCTCACACTAGACCAACAGTTCAACTTGCTCTCCCCAACAGTTCAACATATTTCAGCATGAAGCTGAAACCCACCAAAGCAAACTTGGTGTATCTCGTCCTGGAAGGTGCCAGTTCCCCATCCCAGCCTCAGGCAGCTAGGAGCAAAATCGGAAGGAAACGGCTTTAGCCGGCTCCTCAGAATGCTAAAGTAGCTGCTGTTTTGTGCTTTCACTGGTCTCACAGAATTTATGGTTTCGTTCAATCTCTTTAAACTCTCTCCTGAGTTCTCTAGCACATTGTCGCCCGTGAAAAGCGCTCCCTCCTCCTGTAAGAGTCAGTCCATGAATATCCATCAATGACGTTCAACAACATTCCACATGTGCGCCAGCTTGAAGACAATGCCGTGAGTCGCTCCTCAAGGAAAAGACAGACGTGATCATTTGCATGACCTAAGTCCACATCGACTCTGGAGCATCTCTGAGACTTTGCAGCATCGCCAATTGAATCTCTATGAGCTCTGCACCTGGCGTGAACAGCACCTTTAAAGTTGCCCCCTGGTGCGAAACATGGCCGCATTGCCAACAAAAAAGGGACTTCACATTTAAAAATACATTTGAGATTTTTTGAGAAATACAGTGAAATACATGTTATTTTTTTAATGGGGGAGGAGAGAGGGAAAGATCCACAGCATCCACTGTCGGCAGTGGCCTCGCAGTGCAGCTCTTCCAAATCCTCGACAAACAGTATACCATGTGGGCCAGCAGGACTGTAGAATCTAGGTTCAGCACATGTTGTGGTGTTTGGTGCAGTTGAGGTACCACCAGTTCGCGTACTTGGATCTTGGACCTAAGCATCCGATGCAGAAACTTGACTGGAAGAATCTGGAAGATGAAAGAATGACGTGAAGCTGATGCAACTCCAGTGCTGCCACCACTTTTTGCACATAATCGCGGTGTCCGCACTTCTGGCATAGCCGATCACCCTGGATCTTGGCATGATTCGGCCACGTCCTTCCAGCCTCTTTTAAATACTATCCGTTACTATCCACCAGCAGCTGCTGGTGAGATCACCTCCAAACCAGGACTTGCCTATGCTGCACAAGCAAGCTGGCAAGAATCATCGATGCTGAGAATCTGTTCTTCACATTTCTTCACCGAATTTCCTTGCAATGTCCCTGGACAATTGCCAAGGAGAAGAAAGGAAAAGGGGAAAGCACTTTGCCGCATCATTGAAAGCTTGTGACCTGCAACAAATTGGGCACAGATAGGATTCCAATCAATCAAGCCGTCACCTGCCCGAAGGACCACACTTCGATGTACAAACCTGCTCATGCCCGACGACCACAACAACATTCCAGCAAGCCTCCTTGGGTTGTTCCTTCGGCTTGCCTGAGCAAACTTTGTTGGTTCAAACCCGCGGAAATTTCGGAAACATTTGGAAACAGATCAGCGCCCAAAAAGCTCCAAGGTGCTGTCAAAATGACTTCAGTCGGCTTCAGCAAGGCAAAACGTACTGGCCTTGTGGCACTTGCCGATTCATGCGCACGAGCTCGTTAGTCCTTGGTTAATTTAATACGGCGATCATAGAAAGCATAGACCCAAAGAAACGCCTTTCCAAAACCAACAGCAATGCCTGTGAGAATGATAGAGTGAAGAAAGCATGAAAGGGTGGTCAAAACATGTCAAAACGCTCCTGATTTTTTAAATTGCGTCAGGGGATTTTTTTTCTCATGAAGCCAGACTTCAATCCATGAGCAATCTGCCAGCCCTTCAGCACATGCCGCTGACTCTTGGCCCCAAAGAATTCACACACACACACACACGCATGTGTACATACAGTATATGCTCCATCCACTCCACTCTTGCGACTCTTGCCTTGCTTTTCCTCGCTCCTAAAGCGAAAACTCTTTCAAAAGGCTATACACTCTGCGGATGGCTTCCTTGCCAGCTTCAAAGTTCTCAGCTATTGCTGTCACCTTTCCAGTGTGCCAGACTTGAATGTGGCATTGCGGGTGCTTTATGTACAGAGATACCGCACAGCAAACATCTGGCACATAGAGAACATGTCTGCTCCATTTCTGTGCCAGCGCTTCCAACCTGACTGGGAATAAAAGATCAGCTTTGACCGTTTGCTTCATTAAACGGAAGGATTTGCAAGTTGCATCTGGATAGCCGCACTTCCTTGGACTGATACCATGGCGGAACACCAGAAGAGCTTCATCTTGAGAAAAACTTGCATAGTTTTGGAATGTCTCCATCAAATTTTCATCCGCAGCTACAGCGAATCGACCACACCTACCCTCCAACCTGGAAAGCAAACAAGACATGCTAAGTTCCATGTCACCCCCAAAGCAAAAAGGAAAGGATGCATCGGATGCAGCCAAGAAACTGCACAAGGCGAGTTATCCGACGGGCAGCTGCTTGGCCATCGCCATCGCCCTGTCAAGTCTACTCGATCAGCTGTGTGGCTGGAGGACCCACCATGGATGCAAAGTGGACCAAATGCCAAACCGGACCAGGTCTGATGGAGAATGAGTTCTCAGTTCTTCACATTAGAAACAGATTGTTGGGCCCCTTTAGTCTTCAAACTCTTGGCTTGTCGGGCGAAAGGGGGCCTACAATACTAGCATAGTTTCTGGCAATAAGAGGCCAAGCTACCTTGACTTCTCTTGGATTGGAATATGTGTACTTCCCAAATCTGCAGAGACAATACTAGCTGCGATTCTTTCCGTGCCTTGCCTTGACGCAACAGTGGACCGTTCCTTTGGACCAAACCGTGGCGTCCGTAGCAGGCTTGAGTAATCTCAAGTGCATTTTATGCAGACCTTTGCGGGGATTGTACTCTGCATTCCGAAGCTTGCAGGAGACCTGAGCAAATCTGGTCATTAGGGGCAAGCATGAGGAGGGAAAGAAACTGGTAGATTTCCGATACACATAGTTGCATATTATGTATATATATATATATGTGTGTGTGTGTCAATGTGCATATGTATACATATATGTGCATATATATATATATATTTGTATATATATATACACATATATATATACACATTATATATACATATATATATATATATACATATATATATTTATATACAGATACATAAATAAATAAGTATATATATATACATATACATATATATACATATATATATATATATTTATATACATATATATTTATATATATACAGATACATAAATAAATAAATAAATAAATAAATAAATAGATATTTAAACAAATAAATAAATATATATATATATACACATACGTGTGTGTGTGTGTGTGTCTGTGTTTTATTTATTTCTGTTTATGTGTAGTTCACTTATCTATTTGTCTGCTTTTTTATCATTTATCTATTATGTATGTACCAGTATGTGTCTATCTATCTATCTATCTATCTGTCTGTCTGTCTGTCTGTCTGTCTGGCTGGCTGGCTGGCTGGCTGGCTGGCTGTCTGTCTGTCTGTCTGTCTGTCTGTCTGTCTGTCTGTCTGTCTCTCTGTCTCTCTGTCTGTCTGTCTCTCTGTCATTTATTCATGCTGTATTTATCTATTTCTCTCTTCAAATTGGCTTAATTTATTTATTGCTTTACCTTACTCATATGAGTAACGGATATATGGATCCAAAATCATCCTGGGGCACATTCTGGTGATGAACAATTTGAACTATACACTCTTTCATTTTGAGGAAGATCCCGTGGTGCAAAAAGCATGATTTGACATAACCCTGTTCAGATACTGTTGGAATGCAACAAATAAAACTGTTGTTACCGGTAACATATACCAAAAATGACGGAATGGTGTTATATCTTATCCGCAAGTAGGGTCATGTTCTGTTTTGGAATTTTGCCCTTGACGATTGTTTCACATAGATCATCTCAGGATCTTGCATACAGCCCTGAAATCAAGATATGCTAACATACACCCCATCCAGTTTGTCCTCTAGAAAGCTAGATCTTGGTCAATATGAAAGAGAGGATATGGAACTTCTTCAGCTGTTGTCACCTAAGCGGATGGTTTCCTCTATAGACCTTAGCTGCGTGCAATGTTGGGCGTTGTTGTTGCACCCTTTTTGCAATCAAGAAGCTGATTTCAAGTCCAACTCAGAGCACAAACGAAAATACACCCAGCTGAAGACCGGTGTCACGGCAATGCCTTCTGGTAAAGGTTCTGTCCTTGGAAATTCACAGGTGGAGGCCGGGCAAACAAGGAGTAGAAAGCCGAGCCTCAGCCTTTCCTAAAGCAGGACTGCCATGTGGATACATGCGCAGTTGCCTTCAAAAGTCGCAACGGTGCCTGGTCAGAGAATTCAAAGTTGCAAAAACTCAAAATCTGAGAGTCGAAAGCATCATGTCTTCATCAACCATTGCCAGCTCAGCGGGTTTGGACTTGAGAATGGATATTTGCTCAGCATCTCCGTCCGCCTAGGTTGATCCAAAAAAATCAAGGCAAGACAGACAGGCTTCAATTTCAGCAATCTCCAACCTTTGGAATAAATTTGCATAACAACCTTTAACAAACAACCGTCACAATAATGCTGGGCAGTGACAGATTGCGAATCCGAAAGGCCTGAGCGCTGACAGCAGAGTGCACCGGAAGACTCCGCTTTGCAGAGCTGAAATGGGGTAAACTTCGGATAAGCCGATGATATCCCAAAGAGTGCTCATACAACACCTGATGTATTGGATATATTGAATCCCAAATGTCCCAATGGTTTGTGCTCAGGGTTGAGCCTTTGAAAACAACTTGCTCTTCCTCCTGGCCGTCATCGTCCACATCTGCGAAGGAGGAGGGAAAACATCGGAGGGACGCAGCCATGGCTAGGAGCGAGCTGCAGTCATCTTCGCGGCTCTGTTGGGTTAAGTTGTCTTTGCCACTGCAGCCTCTGAGCCAGGCATTTTTATTCTCTTCAACTCATGGTTTAAGTTCCGTAGGGTTGAATCATCTTGATCTTAGGGCTTGCATTTCCTGCCTATACCTATTGCTGCTGCGATGAAGGGACAGGCTTGCTGTTTTTTGTTTGCGTCGCATGTCCTCACATTGAGCCAGTGGCTCCTGTGGTCTCCAGTCTCCCAAAACCCTGGTGGCAACAAACCCACTCTGGATTCCCTGGATGCCTGAAAGTGATTTGTCTTCAAGGCTTCAGGCTCGAGGGTTTGAAAAATTTACCAAGTTCCCATTTACCCTGCAGGCAGCCAGCTAAGACGAGTCTCCCTGGGTCACGCTCCCAAAGAGCGAAGTCAGTGAGTGCTGCGTGCTGTTTCAGATTCGACAGACTGATTCCATTGGGGTAGGAGATCCTTAGGTGTCGCGGCACAAATCCAGCAATATTCTGAAATGCAGTGTAGACAGTGGACACCACACTCGCCACTAAAGTGAGGCTTTGAGAAACTAATTCCACACCAATACCTGTCTCGCTTTGAATTGACAATGACCACAATGGAAATCTATGGAAATCTCATCTTCTGGCCCTACAAGCCGCTAGTTGGCATGAGGCCCGACCCAACTCAGCATCTTTGCACCTTTGACATCGTTGGTGATGCTCCAGGAAACAAATGAGCTCAAGTGGTCTTTGTCAGTAGCACATCCAAGGATCATCATCTGAAGGATCTTGTTGGTCAACTCCTGCTGCCATGTACAGCCAGAGACCATCGACCCGTTGCTGACAGAAAGTAGCCTAGAACCCAAAATTCATTGTGCTGGAATCAAAACTGCTGTGGGCAACTGCTGCTGTTGAGTCTAACGTCTGTCCTGAGGAACTTCGGCTTCTTCTACTACAGAAACTCTTTGACCACTGCTGCTGAAGCCTTGGGAGCCGCTTTGCAATGAAGCGCAGGGACATGCCCAAACGAGGCCTTCAATCCCCTCTGAGACGTGCCAAGTGCTAGAAATCTGCAGCTTGTATGGCATCAACAGCATCTGATCAAATGAGAAGGTTTGGTGCATCTTGTTGAATGCTGTGTCACATTGACATTTTGCTAAAACGCTTTATGCTTTTGTTTTCCGCCCCTCTGCTTTTCCATCAAGATGCTTCGGAGGCTTGAAGTTTCATCTTGCCAACCGTGGTCGGACCACTTTGACCTCCACACCGGGTCATCTTGCCAAACGTGGTCGGACCACTTTGACCTCCGCACAGGCTCATCTTGCCAAACGTGGTCGGACCACTTTGACCTCCGCACAGGCAAATGAGATCTGCAAATATGTTTCCCGAATGCGTAGCAAGGGTTCCCGTTTCACTGTGGGGGTCTGAGGGTTGAGGGTGTGTTCGCTAGATGTTGCGCCGCCGTTCGCAACAGTTCGCAACCGTCCGCAACCGTCCGCAACCGTCCCCGCTAGATCGCTATGGCCGTGCCTATAGCGACTGCTGCAAAAGCCAAAGTGGTCACTTTTGGAGGTTTCAAACGTTGCACAAACCTCGTTTCGTGTGGTAAGCGTGGCACTTTGTGACATCCCAACATGTTTCATAACATGTCGAAGGTCCTTTTGTGTGACAGCCGCAATACCTTTGCAAGCTTTTCAAAAAAACGAGTTGCATTTTTAGTGGCAAGCGCAGCACTTTGGAGGTGTCCATCATCATTTTGCGTGGCAGGCGTCGCCCTTTAGACATGTCATGTTGCGAGTTTTTTGCAAATCGCGATGTCCAGGATGCATCAAGTGGTCACAACTTGCAAATTGCGTGGCAGGCGTGGCACATCGCAGCATTTTGTTAAGATCCGCCGTGTGTGGACTGTCATTTTGCGTGGCAGGCGCAGTATTTGGCGCAGTTGCAACTCACCACTGTAGACTTGACCTTCCCCACTCTATTCCACACTTTCCGCACTTTCTACACTCTCCCTTGGCACTCCACATCCTTAATCCCCGATCCACACTCCACACTTTATACTTCACACCCCACACTTTACACTCCACACTTTATTTACACTCCACATTCCACACTCTAACACTCCACACTCCTCACTCTACGCTTTACACTATATACACACTACACACTACACACTTTACACTCCACACTCGACACTCCACACTCTACGCTCTACACTCCACACTCCACACTCTACACTTCAGACTCCAAACTCCACACTCCCCACCTCACACTCCACACTCTACACTCCACATGTCACACTCCACACTCCACACTTTACACTTCACACTCCACACTTTACACTCCACACTCTTCACTTTGAACTTTACACTCCACACACTACACTCCACACTTCAAACTGTTCACTCTACACTTTACAATCCACACTCTACACTTTACACTTCACACTTCACACTTTATAATTTACACTTTACACTCCGCACTCTACACTTTTTACTCTACACTTTACTTCATCTATGAGGTTTTCCTCCCGATGTGTTTCGACATCTGTACCATTAACATACGTGTGAGCGTGAGCATTCGGGTTCGCGGGCTGCATCTTGTTGCCATCCATGACTTTACCCCAGCCTCTGGACGGGCTTGTCCACTGCTTCAGCCAAACTAGGCCACGGCGTTTGCTGCGCATCGAACTCTGGCTGCGGCTCCTCCCAAACCTGGTCCTGTCCACGGGTAGATTGTCCAGAACTTCTTGGCAACCATGTACAAAACATCACAAGCTCTGAAGAAGATTCTGACAGAAAGTGTGTGTGCTGCCTTCGATTCTCCCCATGAGTTTGAGGAATCCCATCTATCAGATCTATCACCAGCTCGCCAATTCCTGACAGCCGCAAGAGGCAAGCTCAGCATAAGTAAAAAGAGCGGTACTGCAGCTGTCTGCAAGAGATCCCGCACAAACATGCAAAGACTATCCATGCCTACCATAGGCGCGTGCCCACCAATGAAATTAGACCCGCGACAAGCCTGCTGTGGTACTGCCACCTCTTGTCTTTCTGCTGACGTGCTGTCACTCCTGGTTCTTCCACATGACCAAAGTACTATGACAGTGACTGTCACATGAACAGCATGTTTGCCCCGGCCCTGACAACCACACCTACGCATGGCTCTGCATGGGCATTGGCTCAGGTCCTGCGATTCGCTCTTCTTGCTTGAAAGTCAGGTCCTCTACAACACGCTTGGGTCGCCAATGGTCCTCGTGAAAGGCATTTCTAAGAAAAACACACAACACCGTGAAGTTTGTCAAGTGCTGGTTTGGACCTGACTGAATTCTTCCATTGTCCACTTCGCCTGTTTGTTAAATGTTTGCTGGCAATCTTTCCACTTCCAAGCTTCGTCCCATGCAGCCAGCTTGGTTTTGCAAATAGCAGAGTGAACCAAAAGCTCAACCTTCAGGGTAGCAGCAGTCATCTCTTGGTCCTAGTCTTCAGACCTTCCATCAACTGATGAGACTGGCAATGATTCGAACAGCAGGTGATACACTTGCAATCTGCCTGTGCAAGTGGCGTTTGCCGGAAGTGTTTTACTGTGTTGCGGATCTGAACAGCAGCCAGACGAAGACTGTGCGGCAATTTGAAACCGTCATCCTCAGGAATTGGTCAGTGGGACGCAAATCTGATCGAGGTGTGCCTGAATATGGCCCAGGAATGCCCAGGATCATTTTCGACTCCCTTTTTCTACTCATTTTCGACCCCCGTGACACTGCGGGGGGCGAGAAGGGGCGAGAGGGGGCGGACTCAAAGGGGAAGATCACCTGTGAAGAAGATTGTGGCGGGATACGACCCTTTGGGTTGGGGCGAGGCGAAACATTCATGGAACCACAGAATAAATATCACGTAAAACCAAAATTGGGGGGGATATGACCCTGGTTTGGGGGAACAATCATGCAACCATGGGAGGAATATCATGTATGAAGATGCTTCTGGGGGGATACGACCCTTTAGGTTGGGGGGCGAGGACAATTATGGAACCATAGCAGGGCGAGAGGGTGGCAAGAGGATTGCAAGAAAAGGGCCCAGGAGGGGGAAGCGAGGGACGAAGTGGCAAGAGGGGCAAACAATGGCTTAGAGCAGACTGGAGGAGGGCGAGAAGGTGGCGAAAGGAGCAAGGCGCAAAGGGGAGACGGGCCAGCCGCGAGAGGGGCGAGAGGGTGGAGGCAAGAGTGGAGAGAGGAGGGCGAAAAAGGCAAGAAGGGAGCAAGAGGGCGAGAGGGGCGAGAGGGGGGTAAGAGTGGTGAGAGGAGGGGTTGCAGGAAGGCCAGAAGGGGGGCGAGAGGAGCAAGGGGCAAGAGTGAGAGGAGCTGAGGCAAGAGCGGGGCAAGAGGGGGCGAGAGGGGTCCAGAAACGATGGGGAAAGGATCAGAAACAAGGTGCTGCCCCTGAATATCTTGGAAACGAAAAGCAAGATTTAGGGTCAAAACTTCACCCAGACAAGAAAACAAAGAAGAGAGACTTGACATAGAAGGCGTAGAGCAGTTCACATATCATATATTATATTATATTGTATTATATTATATAAGATTTTACAATATAGCAGTACATTATATTATACTATATTATATCATATAACATTATATTACATTATATCATATTATATTGCATTATATCATATTGCATTATATTATGTTATATTGTGTTTTATTGTATTGCATCGTATTGTATTTTATATAATATTACATTATGTTATATTATATTGTATTATATTGTGTTATATTTTATTTTATTTTACTATATTATATTATACTATACCATACTATATTATATTGTACTATATATTGATATATATATATATATATGTTTATATTATGATAATTTGTTATATTATATTGTATCATATTATCAATTATATGCATATATATTACAAACTATTTATTACATATTCTATATTTTCATTCATTATACATTCTATATTAGATATCAAATATATTGTATACTATATATTTTACATTAAATACAAAATATATATATATATATTGTATATCATACACTGTATACTATATATTATATATTCTTTAATATATATTATACACTATATATTCTATATTATACACTATATATTATTTTTATTTATTACATATTTATAACATATATCATTTATGCTATATGATATATCATATATTATATATTAAACTATATTTATAAATATATGTGTGTGTATGATTGTGTGTTACGTACATATTTCAATTTATGTATGTAACGTATGTAGTATATGTTCAGAAATATATCGTGAAATTGTGGGGGCCACTTTCTATTGCAAATTCAGGAACAATGCAACAGGGCACAGCATGTCAAGACGATTGAAAACAAATACACCCCCCTCACTCAAAGGCACTTGCAAAAAGGAAGAAGCGCATGAAATACAAATTAAAGGACCGGATAACCCCACAAGTCAATGCCTTCCGAAAAACACAAAGCAGCGGTAAAAAGAACAGAGAGTGGCAAGGAAGAGAGACATGGAGCAGGACGAGCGAAAGAAAGTTAGAAAGACGGGTGTGTGGCAGAGACTGTAACATAGAAGTGTTTTGTGGGACAGACATGTATGTATGTGTGCGTGTGTGTGTGTGNAAAGAAAGTTAGAAAGACGGGTGTGTGGCAGAGACTGTAACATAGAAGTGTTTTGTGGGACAGACATGTATGTATGTGTGCGTGTGTGTGTGTGTGTGTGTGTGGGTGTGTGTGTGTGTATGTGTCTGCGTGTGTGTGTGTGTGTGTGTATGTGTGACCAGCGAAGCTTCCTGCTTCTGTTCCAACGCCTTTTTCCGATGAAGCAAAGGGACAGTCTGGCAGTACGCGGCATGAGAGACCTGGCAAAGCGACAGGGTGTCAAAGGAAATCGTATCATTGGCGCACTGCGCTGGATCAAAGTCAGGACGGGCAGGAAGACATCAAGCGACGACCATCNGGATCAAAGTCAGGACGGGCAGGAAGACATCAAGCGACGACCATCTGCATGAAGTACCTGGCAAGGTCGCAAAAGTTCTAAGCATTTGGTATGGTGTGAAAGATTGCGTTGAGTCACTTGTGCCGAAGTTCACAACGCAGCAGAACTCATCGTGTCGTGTCCGTAGCAATATCAAGAAGCGACCCTCCTGGCAGCAACTTTAGCATGAGCAGCCAACCGTGGCAACTGCACCCGCCGCAGCTGCAACGATGTGCGCCTCGGCTCTCATGCTAAAGACCAAGTATGACAATGGCGAAGAAGTACCTGACGGCAGCACTTGACCATACCAAGGGAGGCAGGGAGGCAGGCAGACAGATGACGCTGNTGCACAGCAACTCGTCACGGCGCCTTTCATCGTACCTGGCCACCAAGTCAGGCCATGAATATGAGTCAGCCAAAACAGCATTTATACAGTGCCGGCGGCATCGTTCAGAAGTGCTAAGACCAGTCGGGAACTGCAAAGGAACATGCATTTTGCACAGTGCGCATAAATTGGCTCTTTACAGGATTGTGTCAAACCATCGNTCGTTCAGAAGTGCTAAGACCAGTCGGGAACTGCAAAGGAACATGCATTTTGCACAGTGCGCATAAATTGGCTCTTTACAGGATTGTGTCAAACCATCGCAGCCATCAATTCGAACAGCTAANAACTAACGACATCGGAAAAGGCAGTGCTCGCTGTACGGTGACTAATCCTATGCAACAGTGCAGCAAGGCGACCCAGCCATCAGAAGGCACCGCATGAAATCAACAGACAATTCAACACTCTTATTTTATCGCCGCTCTTTTTCGTCATGCGATGCTTCAAGCGACTTCTTCCCACGTTGGGTCAAAGGCAGCGCGCACGGCAAAGACGATTTTCGCCTCACGTTGAATTTGACAAATCAGAGCGGTCAGCAACGGCAACCGGTGTTGGACATTGCTCGTGGACCGTTTGGCGGAGCTCTGTTCGCCGCCTTTCCCAACTCTTTAAAGCCCATAAAATGTGCGGCCGGCGATGCCACGGGTTCAATGATGGACGAGCTCTCAAGAGCTCTGCAATGGCAGCATCTGCAGTCATATCGNCGGGTTCAATGATGGACGAGCTCTCAAGAGCTCTGCAATGGCAGCATCTGCAGTCATATCGTAGTTGAAAATCAGCCAAGCGACCAAGGCCGCGCTGCTCCGATTGATTCCACCAAAGCAATGAAAAAGCAAGCCAGTCGCCACGCCAGTAGATCGCCTCTGCAGCAGTCGCGTAATCTCAGCACACATCCGTAGCCATGTGGTGAAAAACACATTCGCCATCTCCGTGCAGAAGGTATCTTCTTCCGGGTTGCGTGATGTGGGGTCGTCCAAATCGATGCAGACATGTTCAATGCCTTTGTCGGCCAAAAACTTCTCCCATCCTTNTGTGGGGTCGTCCAAATCGATGCAGACATGTTCAATGCCTTTGTCGGCCAAAAACTTCTCCCATCCTTCCTCTGGCTGGCCTCGAATTCGCTGCATGTCTGTAGCGCAAAGACTGATTGCGATTTGCACGTCCGAGGCGTCGGCCAAGCAACGCACGGCAGCCAAACTGCCAAGGTAGCAAGTTTGAACCGAAGCCACGNCGTGTGCACACGAACCATGTCGTTCGGCCATTCTGATATGTCGCCAAAGTGATACTGGAAAGCGTTCACGGTTCGATCCACCTCTGGCAAGTCAGTCACCGGAGTTTGGGCAGCCACTTTCACCAATGCCTTGATTTCGCCATACCAGGTTGCCATTGCTGCGTCGTACGGATCCATGCGTGTCACTGAACTGCTGCTTCTAACGCGAAGCTGAGCAACTACCACCATTCCGTCACTCCCACNCGTACGGATCCATGCGTGTCACTGAACTGCTGCTTCTAACGCGAAGCTGAGCAACTACCACCATTCCGTCACTCCCACTATGGAAAACTTTCACGTCTTTAGTTTTCTATCTGAGATTCACTGTGTGCATGCTAGTATTTGCAAAATATACAGTAGACCACCAAAAAACGGTGCAAGATATGCAAAGTGTCAACAACTAAGCATATATGTGACCTCTCCACACGTTGTGTCNTAGTATTTGCAAAATATACAGTAGACCACCAAAAAACGGTGCAAGATATGCAAAGTGTCAACAACTAAGCATATATGTGACCTCTCCACACGTTGTGTCAAAGTCACTCGTGCTTCACCGAATTTACAGCAAAAATCAGCAACAACTGCGTTTGCAAAGAAGGAATCATGGCATATTGCAATGTGAAGTAACATCCAGGAGGCAGCAATGACACTCACCAACCCGTGCAAATGAATGACTGCTATTTTCTCANGCAAAGAAGGAATCATGGCATATTGCAATGTGAAGTAACATCCAGGAGGCAGCAATGACACTCACCAACCCGTGCAAATGAATGACTGCTATTTTCTCATGCTGCAACGATACACAGGCCACAAAACAATTGCAACGTTTGCCTGCCAAGACATTTGCAATCAGAAGCGCCTCCGTCCGCGATCTTCGCACGTTGCGTCAATCACGGCGCACGCCTTCGGGCTGCTCCAGCGCGACTATGAAACTAGGCGCTCCAACATCGCCGCGGCCATATCGCTGTACACCGTCAACACGGGATCTTGTTGAGTAATCAAACTGTGATCGCATACGGCCCGAACACCGGTCACAAGCATCCGGAAGGTACTTTGGTCTTCCGACTCTAGACGATCTGTCCATTGCGTGAAATCATTCCCAAATAAGGCGGCGCAATGTTTCAGGTGAGTGGCTGCCTCCTGTGCTGCTTGCAACCGCACCGGTCGCTCATGTATTTTTCGCATAGCAGCTGCGTCCCCTTCCAANGCAGGCGGTGATCTCCGTCAGGTAGCACTGCGCAGTGTGAAACAAAATTCGCTTACCTGGCACCACGTCATCTTCAACCTTGCCGAGCAGCACCACACACACGCCGAGTGCCGCGGCAACCGGCGCCAAGTTCGCCATAGCCAAGCAGACCGCGTTGCCGTCGCCCAAGCACAGGCGACGCAGACCCATGTC
>BGPT01002835.1:71608-83524 GCA_003297045.1 Symbiodinium sp. clade C Y103
ACAAGTCAACTTCCTGTCATGCTTCCCGTCCCGACATCTTCGCACGTTGCGTCAATGTTACTCTGGCGAAATTGGTGATCTCATCTGTCACTGCGTCACGATGAAATACAAGATCGTCAAACCGCAGGATGTAAAACCCGCGCAAAAGGCGAGGCAAATTGTCCAGAGTTGACAACAGGAAGCTAGACCACAAAAGCCCGTCGAAGCCGGCGACGGTTGCAATACAATAGGTCTATGGAAAGCTGCCTCGCCTTTCCGCAAGGAGCGGTGTGTCCTCTGCATTAACGGGCCGCAAGACACTACTGTCGCCAAACTCTGCCTAGCCCAAAGGACTCGGAATCACGCAATCCATTCCCCCGACGCGCTTCCAGAATGTAACAAACTGAGACTTTCAATGTTTCAAACTCCACCGAAGAGATGTCATGGAAATGAATGAAACACAATGTCATGGATCTTCAGGGAAGTTCAACACTGAACATGTCACACGGAAAAAAAAAAGGAGAATCAAATCTACATCGAAAAGGTTGACTAACACCAGGTGCGATGCCGACGCCACAACCGGACAACGTGACACCAACGAGAACTCCGGACGCAAAGGCCAGCAGAGGAACGCATCACGCCGCGCCACAGAAAGCACGCAGCAAGCAACCGCAGCGGCAATAAAACCATGCCCACCATCGACACCCACGCACCATGCAGACGCGCCCAAGCGCCAACAGACGCCAGACAGACGCCACAAACTGACACGCGTAGCAAGCAGCAGCCCACCAACAACACCCATTGACCAGCCAGACACGCCAAAGTGCCAACAGGCGCCTAAGGAGTCCCAACAATGCAGCATGATTTTTTTTTGTCCGTGCCATCTTCTTGTGTCATGCGCCGAAATGTGACACTGCAATACGTCACCTTACCGTCACGACATCTTCGCACGTCACTCAGGCAAAGGACACCAGCGGTGTTCACTTGTGCCGCCGAACCGCCGCAGTCTCCTGTCAATGCATCTTTGCACGTTGCGTCAATGGCATTGACGAAAAGACGACGCAGTAGACGGTCTCGCCAACTGAGCCACATGCGGCAAAAAGGTAGCGATCTTCTGCGCTATCGCTACAGCAAAATGCTGCAAATCTCCTAACATCGCTGTGTTCAAACCCTCGTAGCCGAACACGTCATCATAATTCGGACTCACTGAAAGATTTTGGATGAAAACTGCAAGGTCGCGAGCCAGCTGCACAACGTCTCGCACACTGTTTCCTTGCTCTGTGAAATTCCGCACCATGTTCTTGTCAGGCTGCCCAAATTTCTTTGCATATTTTTTGCAAAAATAGTCCGTGGTTGCACCTTTCTTGGGCTTGCCGTTGCGCAAAGGAGGAACCTTCGTAGCGTCCATGTACAACGTTTGCACTTCCTCCCAGAACCAAGCTACTGACCACCGGCATGCATGAAACTGCAAGCTCTGGACGTAGACCGTGTTCTTGGACGTTTCTTTCTGAGAGAATCCTTTTCCCTCGGCTTCCCAATCTTCTTTCTTTTTGCCCGTTCTGCTGCGAAAGAACGCGACAGAGCCATCCTCGTGCCAATACCGAGCATTCATATCAAGACCTGTAGTGACCTGCCGGGGAAGAACGACATCAAACTCGCAGGTGTCTAGCGAGGTCTACAGCTTGAAAGCGACAAGAAGACGGTGCATATAGACTGTAGCCTCATCCATCGGCGTTCCAGACAAGATCGTTCCCTGGCAAGCAGCTTCTGCGCAAAGGACAGTGGATAAGGTGCGACCTTCGTCTCTCATCCACTCTCGGACTTTACGGTATTTCGCCGCCGGCATCTGCCAATGACCCGGCAAATGCAGCGCCGCAGCCACTGCGTCGATGGCAAGGCAGCCATGCGAACATCGGTGTCCACTTTGTGCCACAGTAATGCGCAGGATCAACTTGGCCCGCTGCATGTCAACGTCACCCTCCGACAACTCCGACAACTGCGGAGACAATGAGGCGACATCCGGCACGGGGATGCTCCAAGCTCGCGTCACCGCCACGGCATCCTTTCGACAGTGACCCAAAGACAAATTCTGCCACCGACTTCTTTTGGCAATCTCATCTTCGCCATGCNATGCTCCAAGCTCGCGTCACCGCCACGGCATCCTTTCGACAGTGACCCAAAGACAAATTCTGCCACCGACTTCTTTTGGCAATCTCATCTTCGCCATGCGCCTCGTGGCAGGCAGACACAAGAAACCATAGCTACCAGACGCACAACGCAGACTTCGCACAGCACCCAGCGCGTGTTCATGCCTGAATGTGCGCCGCCTGCTTCTGCGTCAGCAACGGCGCCTGACGAAGCGGCACCAATTCGCCACATCGGCGCAGACACANACCCAGCGCGTGTTCATGCCTGAATGTGCGCCGCCTGCTTCTGCGTCAGCAACGGCGCCTGACGAAGCGGCACCAATTCGCCACATCGGCGCAGACACAGAGCGAAACTTGGTGTCAAACAAAAACCACACCCCCTCCTCCTCTTCCGGCTCTTGCCGTTGATCCGTCCCGGACGATGTTGCCTGACCAGAAAAGCAGCAACACACGATGACAGAAAAGCAGCAACACACAATCACAGGAACACATACAAAAAAAAACACCAAGGTCGTGACAGTCGACGCAAATTCCAGGGTTCTTCGCTTCGGAACCTATGTCCCAAATCAAACACTGCAGACAATCGACAACAATAAAACGCACACTCGATCCAGCACACCTGGCGTTGAGCGCGAACGTTCGCGGCCTAGCCGACGACATAGAAGCACGCTCTGTGACACAATGACACGGGTAGGCAACGACAAATGGCTGCCTCCTTTCGCCGCCTGTCCTGGCTCTGCGCCGGCGTCGGCCACTCCTGACCAAGCAGGAACAACATGCTTAACAAGAAACATGTTACAACACATGCAGACGCCTCAGCGTCTGCGGCTGCGCCAGCCACGCTCTGTGCCCATGGCGGAGGGAAGGCAGCCCGAGCCCTTTTCGCCTCGCCACAACAACTCCCGAGCAACAGCAATCCTCGGCAACCAACAAAATTATGTATATCAAAAGCTATTTCAGAAAGGGTTTTACTCTTCAATACGAACCCGACAAGAAATCAAAGCCTCCTTCCGTTGCCTCTCTTGACTTTCTGCTGGCAAAGGCCACTCCTGTAACAAGAAACCAAAAACAGAAACATTCCAATATGACATTACAAGCAACCGAGTATATTGTAATCATCTGCATTTCCACCTCAGAGGCCATTGCAGGCTGGAAGATATTCGTGGCTGACGGGGGCGGTAGACCAGCAGCAACCCCCTTCGCCTCATCGAGTCATGTTTCAAAAAAAAAACGGCGGTGTCTTAATTGCAATCGAAGAAAAGATTTGGAAGCTGCAGCACTCTTTACTCTACCCCAACTCTGTACCCAGCGACTGTTGGTTCGGCATTCTCTGCCGTCCAGGTAGGGCTCATCCAGGCTGGCTGCCGGGTGTCGGCTGCAGCCTCGGTCGAAGGAGGCGTTTGCAACATAATACAGGCAAAACAAAAGTCTTCGCACCGCTCTGCAAATGGCCAAAAATATGACAAATCATGACTTTGTCGAAACAACACATATTTAACATAACAGAGCTAGCCCGACACACAACGGATTGACACACTCTACCACAGGCGATCCAGATCAAGCTCAGACCTCGGCTTGCGGCGCAAGAGCCACGGCGACGTGCGGCGACTTGACTGCCTGGCAATGTGTTCTCAACATATGCATGCAGCGGTTTGAGCAGCCCGATTCGCTCCATCGAGGCATGGAAAAAAAAGAAAACGGCGGTGGTGTCTTAATTGCAATCGAAGAAAAGGATTTGGAAGCTGCAGCACTCCTTCCTCCACCCCAACTCTGTACCCAGCGACTGCTGCTTCGGCATTCTCTGGCGTCCAGGTAGGGCTCATCCAGGCTGGCGGCTGGGTGTCGGCTGCAGCCTCGGTCGAAGGAAGCGCTTGCAACATAATGCAGTCAAAACAAAAATTCNGGCGTCCAGGTAGGGCTCATCCAGGCTGGCGGCTGGGTGTCGGCTGCAGCCTCGGTCGAAGGAAGCGCTTGCAACATAATGCAGTCAAAACAAAAATTCTTCGCGCCGCTCTGCAAATGGACAAGAATATGACAAATGATGACTTTGTCGAAACAACACATACTTAACACAACACAGCTAGCCCGACACACAACGGATTGACACACCCTACCACAAGCGATGCAGATCATGCTCAGACGGAGGCTTGCGGCGCAGGAGCCGCGGCAACGTGCGGCGACTCGACTGCCTGGCAATGTGTTCGCAACATGTCCATGCAGCAGTCTGACGGCAGCAGCGACACAACAGCATGCCCCTATCTGCATGCACATATCGTGAGGCACCGTTCCCTGCACGGNTGTTCGCAACATGTCCATGCAGCAGTCTGACGGCAGCAGCGACACAACAGCATGCCCCTATCTGCATGCACATATCGTGAGGCACCGTTCCCTGCACGGAGCTCGCTGCGGCCACAGGCCATCTAGCTTCGAAGCTACCAGGTCGCTGCAACGGAGCTGCCTGTCAATTTCGGCGTTTCTTCGAAGTGTAACAATGTGTCAACCTATCTGTAGAGTAGTGACAAACCAACAGCGACGCAACAGCAGGCACCGTTGGGTGCGCCACGTTCGCTGCCGCTGCCAGAGGCGATCCAGCTTCGGAATTACCAGCCTGACAAAGACTTGTTATTTGAATGTCTGATCAAAATCACCCACATTCGAAACTTCGTCAGACAGTTGTACAAACGGCATGTCATTTCAAACTGAGACAATGGCTTTCGGCTGTGCAACCGGCACAGGTCGCTGCAATGAGACTGCCTGTCAGTTCTTTGCATTTCATCTATCTGCAACAATATATAAACCCATGGTTACAGACATCCCAAACCAGCAACGACACAACAGTGTATGCTTACCTGCATGTGCGCATGACTATCCGTCGCTACTGTCCGCGCGATCGCTGCCTGTGATACTGGCAATCCAGCTTCGTAACTTCTGGCCTGTCCGAGCCGTGTCCGATTTTTCACGGAACGCGCAGACCACGAATGTTGGAACCCTCTATATGCGTTTGATCACTGGTGGTCAACNGTAACTTCTGGCCTGTCCGAGCCGTGTCCGATTTTTCACGGAACGCGCAGACCACGAATGTTGGAACCCTCTATATGCGTTTGATCACTGGTGGTCAACAATCAAAGAAGCCATCATAAAAACCATTCACCCCCTGTTGCTTCTATGCGTCTCGCGTAGAATCACTCCCCGCCTTGATGCTTTCCAAGTCGACACCCAGATCATTGGCCCACTGCTTCAAGTCTACGTTCCAATCTGTTCGATGCTTCATGTAAGTAGACAGCAATCGTTCCCATGCCGTGTAAGCATATCGAGGTCCTGCACAATCTATCTTCTCCAATTCTGTCAGCTGACGCTTGCCTGCTCTGTTTAATGCTCTTCCAAAAGGGGTACTTTTCTCGTCCAGCGTCTCTAAGTCCACCATGTACCACCTCTTCGTGCTGCTATTGTAGCAAATGTTGCCGGAGTGAAAATCACCACACCACTCCAACCGGCTCACTTCAGCTTGCTCACNTGCTATTGTAGCAAATGTTGCCGGAGTGAAAATCACCACACCACTCCAACCGGCTCACTTCAGCTTGCTCACACATGACCAGCATCGCCACAAAGTAGTCTCGCAGAACGGCCTCGCTCTCAGGGCGATGCTCCCACTCGTCATTCAGAAGTTTCAAGATGGTCCGCAGACTGTTGCCCGCGAACTCCTGCAGCAAGCAATCCACTTTCATCAAGCGTCCCTGCTGATCCCTGACTTCCAAAATTCGGGTTCCGTGCGCAATAGGCAAGTGCGCGCCCACCGGTGTCTCCGCATACCGCTGCCAACCTTCCAATTCGTGCTGGTGCAGCTTTTTATACTTTTCATTGTCCACCTCAGTAAACCACTTCAAGCAAAGATTCATATGTTCGAACTTGAAACAGTCTCGGCCGGCTCCGNTGCTGGTGCAGCTTTTTATACTTTTCATTGTCCACCTCAGTAAACCACTTCAAGCAAAGATTCATATGTTCGAACTTGAAACAGTCTCGGCCGGCTCCGGCATCGAGCCACACCATCTTGTCACGGGTAGATTCGCCATTCTGGAACTGAACTATGACCTCGTACGCCTTGGCCGACCGACTCTTGCGAGACAGATTCGCTTCTTTCTTCGTCCAATATTCGCAGGGCGTCGGATCAATTCGAAAAAAGTCAATTTGATGGGATGACATGGCAAACGGCGAAAGGATGCTGAAGGAGTTGATAGTAGACCACCAAAAAACGGTGCAAGATATGCAAACTGTCAACAACTAAGCATATATGTGACCTCTCCACACGTTGTGTCAAAGTCACTCGTGCTTCATNCCACCAAAAAACGGTGCAAGATATGCAAACTGTCAACAACTAAGCATATATGTGACCTCTCCACACGTTGTGTCAAAGTCACTCGTGCTTCATCGAATTCACAGCAAAAATCAGCAAAAACTGTGTTTACAATGCGCCAACATCATATCCATGCATGCCAATGCTACATTGAGTGGAACCAATGCACACAAGCGCATTTGTCAGACTGTATTCTTCTGTCCTGAAAAACCAAAAGGGCGGGCAAAGAATGAATCATGGCTATTGCAATGTGAGGTAACATCCAAGAGGCAGCAAGGACACTCACCAACCCGTGCAAATGAATGATCCGGAGTTTCTCATGCTACAACGATACACAGGCCACAATACAACTGCAACGTTTGCCTGCCAAGACATTTGCGATCACAAGCGCTTCCGTCCGTGATCTTCGCACGCTGCGTCAATCACGGCGCGCTCCTTCGGGCTGCTCCAACACGACTACAAAGCTAGGCGCTCCAACATCGCCGCGGCCATATCGCTGTACACCGTCAACACGGGATCTTGTTGATTGATCAAACTGTGATCACACACGGCGCGAACACCGGCCNCCGTCAACACGGGATCTTGTTGATTGATCAAACTGTGATCACACACGGCGCGAACACCGGCCACAAGCATCCGGAAGGTACTTTGGTCTTCCGACTCTAGACGATCTGTCCATTGCATGAAGTCATTCCCAAATAAGGCAGCGCAATGTGTCAGGTGAGCGGCTGCCTCCTGCGCTGCTTGCAAGCGCACCGGTCGCTCATGTATCTTTCGCAAAGCAGCTGCGTCCCCTTCCAAACAGTGACCCATGCAGGCGGTGATCTCCGTCAGGTAGCACTGCGCAGTGTGAAACAAAATTCGCTTACCTGGCACCACGTCATCTTCAACCTTGCCGAGCAGCACCACACATGCGCCAAGTGCCGCGGCAACCGACGCCAAGTTCGCCATAGCCAAGCAGACCGCGTTGCCCTCGCCCAAGCACAGACGACGCAGACCCATGTCGATCAAAGGAGAAAAAGCCATGCTAGCGAACTGCAACAAATAGAGCCGATCTGCATCTATGCACGCAGCAAGTGCAACAGGAAANCGATCAAAGGAGAAAAAGCCATGCTAGCGAACTGCAACAAATAGAGCCGATCTGCATCTATGCACGCAGCAAGTGCAACAGGAAACACCAGCTACTCTTCGAGCAATCGGAATGTCAGCTAGACTCAAACATTTCTGATGCAGATGTCAGTACGTGACACACTTGCGACAACCCTGCCTCGACTCAGGTTCTTCTCCCTCGAACTGGTCTCAGCAGTGGACGCGCAGTCCCGAACCTCAGCCACACAAACATCTCGAACCAGTAACTTCTCAATACGATGCTGTACTGCCACGACACTCTCTGAAAGAGACAACATCTTTTTCGATGAACGGCCTCCTGTACCTCGGAATCGCTTTGCCATCTCCGCACGTTGCGTTGACAGCGCGACACGGCGCTACTTGCAACAACATGATCTTCGCACGTTGCGGCAATCATGCGCGCAAGCGTCACACGCCGACGCCAACCGCGGCCAGCCACTCGTGTTCATCTGAAGACATAGTGTCGTCCAGAATGGCTCGCGCCGCCGCCTGCACCACTGCTTTTTCATGTTGCAGCAACACACCCAACTTCTCTGTGACCTTTTCAGCAGCGGCCCGACAATACATCCGCAACGACCATCGGCTGCACTCGCGGGGATGTGCGACCTGCGCCTCCCATGCTGTAGCGAAGGTAGTGCCGCCTTGCTCGATGACACTTTGCAGCTTTTTTACAAAGTAATCACAATCACACCTCCCCAAGGCCGCCTGCCNCCTCCCATGCTGTAGCGAAGGTAGTGCCGCCTTGCTCGATGACACTTTGCAGCTTTTTTACAAAGTAATCACAATCACACCTCCCCAAGGCCGCCTGCCACAATCCGAACTGCAGAATTGACCAATCATCACATCTGTGCCCGATCAAGTCACCTGCCAAAGTGTGAAGNACAATCACACCTCCCCAAGGCCGCCTGCCACAATCCGAACTGCAGAATTGACCAATCATCACATCTGTGCCCGATCAAGTCACCTGCCAAAGTGTGAAGGAACAAATCTGAACCGTCGAATCCACGATTGCGAGCACGGGCCACAATCCGATCGACAAGCGCTATTTCTGATTCAGTCAAGCAGTCGTACACTTTTCCATACGCCTCCACAGCATCTTCGTTCAGCGGTTGTCGTCCTTCGAACAAGCAGCGCTGCAAAACCACATATTGCGGTAAAGCCCAGCACTGAAACCTTGCCGGCGGCCAATGTGAGTCCTCGTCTCCTTGCTCTGAGCGGCCAGTATCTGCCTGCGGCTGCAGCGTCGCAGCCTCTAAGCCGTTCTTCTTCAGAAGATGTTGCACGTTCTTGAGCTGTCCTCGCATGGCATGTTGCCACACCTCAGCCTCGCAGCTGTTTCGAAACAGCTGTCGGCCGCCGCTACCGGCTGCGTTGCTGGCAAACGCATCGAAAAGAGACGGCATCGCCGGTCTCTTCGGCGTCGGCGCCAAGCGCGTCGGCGGCGGCGGCGGCGGCCGCGAGCGAGCGTCCAGCAAGGCCATAGTCCTATCAACAACAGTAAGTGACTCANGGCGTCGGCGCCAAGCGCGTCGGCGGCGGCGGCGGCGGCCGCGAGCGAGCGTCCAGCAAGGCCATAGTCCTATCAACAACAGTAAGTGACTCAACACAAGTAACACACATGCATTCTGTTTTCGGCCGTCCTGTCTGCGTTGTGATGCTTCGCAAACTCATAGGCAGTCCAATTCTCATGATTCGTCGTGCCCCTGTGAATGTCGGCTCCCCGGCTTAGCCAGTACTCAGTGCACATCAAGCAGTTGGCACCAGCGCCGTGCAAAAAGCGATAGTGATCCAACAGTTCTGGATCGGCTGCCAACTCCTTGGCTTTCCTCTTTCCCACATGAAAATTTGGATTCGACCTCGCGTCAGCACATGGGGCTGTCATGGCAACCAAGCAAAATATACTGCTGCCAAAAAAAAGACCTCCGACGAGAAACCACAGCACGTCAATCCATACAATGCACCATGACATTTTTCAACAAAAAAACAAGTAATACTGCACGGCAGCTTCTCCACACGTCGCGTCAAAGCAAGTGGGAACGTGTTTGCATGTCTAAGCAGTAATCTCCGCATGACATTTTGCGTGTTTGCGTCTTGCAACCTCAGCAGCCAACACGCCTGCGGCATACCGTGACTGTCAGCATCTCGTGGAACAAAAACACGCAAACAAAAATCACGCAAACAACAATACCCAAGCCTCAGACGCCCTCACTGCAAGCCATCTTTTCTCACCGCGCCCGCCTCAGTATCAGTGACACGAGCCGCCCAACGCAATCTCTGCACGTTGCATCGATCACGCGCCATGGACACTCAGATTTGCACTATTCAAAAAAAGACCGGACGGCCGCAAAACAGTTCACGGCGGCGCCATGTTTCGCCGCCCCGCCGGTACCGCTGCAGTCGGCAACAGCGCTGTGCCCGCCGCCGCCACGCGAGCTGCCCACGCTTGCTCTGCCGCCGCCACGCCATTCAACAGATGGTGTGCAGAGCGCTCTTGGTCAAACCGCGTTCGCAAAAAGGCATCAATGTCATCACTCACTGGGATACGCATCCAAGCACCCGCCTCCCTCTGCAAGTTCTCGAACAAGCGAGAAATCCGGCTCACGTCCAATGTTGGTGCGTGCAAAGCATCCAACACTTCCCCGACCAAAGTGATTTCCCGATCTCCACCGATCTCGTTCAAGACGTCCAACAACTGCAAATACCATAGCGATATCATATACACATCCTCAGATACATGCTGTCTCATATGCCTGATTTCCGCTGCTATGGTCGCAATCTTCGTCTGATGGGTCAGGCTCGTGGAGAACCTTTCCAAACTGACGTTGTCATCCCCGTGACGCGCCATGCCAAGTGCCGACAGCACCGAAAGTCAGTGGCACCACGCGGTGCAGTGGCACTATATCGTTTTTCTACACTGCAATGTGACCATCTCTTTCTGACCAAGCCTCTTCGCACGTTGCGTCAAAGCTGGCAATCATCTAACTTGCTCATTTTTTTTCTTGTGTCTTTCATAATGTTCTTCATGATGACAGCTTGAAAGCACGGAAACGGCGAAGACCACTAGGATGCGACACTTTTTCAGACATCGGCTGCCCGTCGCCTCCCGATTCTCTTGCTCGCCATGTCATTTTCCCCGTTCCCTACGCTGCATCCGTTTTTCGCTCGGCTGATCGTGTTTGGCAATACCACACACAGCAATGAAACTTGCTATTTACAACTTCCGTTCATTTTCAAAACAAAAGACATGGCCATGCAAGATAGCAACACCTTTCAACACGAACACACCCCACCGCATCATCTCTGCACGTTGCATCAACGACATGGAGCAGCTCCANACAAAAGACATGGCCATGCAAGATAGCAACACCTTTCAACACGAACACACCCCACCGCATCATCTCTGCACGTTGCATCAACGACATGGAGCAGCTCCAATATGTACCCAAAATGACACAAACCCACATGGCCACATCAATCAACGCCCGAAGTCACACGTCCCTTGCCACACCACGTGCGCTCTGCGCGTTGCATCAGTCACGCACTATGGCGACGCGGCACGTCAACTGTCTTGGCCTGTCGCTGACGCCTAGCAGCTACTTTCTCCGCCGTCAGGCATTCAAAGTCATGCACAGCAAGTCCTGCAAAACCTCCACTTCGGAGTCCCACCAACAGTGACGACCAGAGTAAGCCAGCGGTATCGCCTCGTGCTCGTAGTCCTGCAAAGCAACCAAGGCAGCGTCGGTCGCCCTCTGCGACGTTCGCCATTTGCCAACAGCCAGCATAAACTGTTGCAAGCGCCACGTCATGCATGGCGCCGGCACCGCGAGACAGACATCCTCGGCAGTGACGAATGGATCGTAGGTCCACCATTCTGGCAGTTGCAGATACCCGATAAACACGTCGGCATGCACGGCGTCACTCGCAATGACGCTCTGGAGGCCACTCGTCCACCATTCCCGACGCGTCTCTGCCGTCTGACGCATTTCGTCGCTCAGCGTCTCGACTCTGTCCTACAGCTCAATCACTTCAATGCACAAACACTAACACCGAACCGAGCCTCTAATAAAACACGATTTGCATTTGGATCACTCCTGGCCTCGAACCGCAACTGTCCCTCAACAATCTCCAGCCACAACTTTTTCTCTCCATCCTCTGCGGACAAAGTGCTCAAGTACCGGAGAATCCGTTCTATGCGATTCGTTTCCGACCACACCAACTCTTTGCGAACACTTTCCAAAGCCTTGATCGAAGTGAGCGCTTCCCTGCCTCGCAGAATCAACTGCGCCATTTCCAGAAATTGTTGCAAGCCCC
>BGPT01002836.1:40751-61591 GCA_003297045.1 Symbiodinium sp. clade C Y103
GAAAAACATGTTAGTCAACAACTACTTTGTTAGACTGAACATGTCAACTACTGAGTCCTGCGCGCTAGTCAAGCAGCATCATAGAAACAATAACAATTAGAGTATAAGATTTGTTGGGTTTATGTTGACTAGGCACTCCAAAAACTCCATGAAGTATATAAGATTTGCTGGGTTTATTTTGACTAGACACTCCAGAAACTCCATGGGGGTCAAGAATAGGCATTTTATTTTTATTGGGGTGCAGACCTGCCGTTTTATATCTATAGAATGGGTGGTCTGACCCATCGGCGAGTATTGAAGGGGTATGTTTTTGCATGCATTCAGTGTGTCAGCGCCCTGAACTGCAGGATCAACCGCTTAGGCGTACTCTTACTGTGTCAATGCTTTTGTTGTGACAGCTCTGAACTGGAAGACAGACATTTCTCGCAAGTTTTCACTGTGTGTGCAGANTGCAGAAACTCCATGAGGTAACACCCCTGCCAGCGGCAGCTGCAATGTCAGTTGTCAGCGGCTGCAGATGCAGATACTGCTAGGCTCTGATGAAACTTAATGACATAAGTTCAACTCATTCCCTCATTCCTAGCTAAGCACGAGCAAGAATAGTATCACCATAGCTACCATAGCTGGCCCGTCCCATGCCTTTCACTTAAGCATTTGCCCAACGAATGCCCCAAGGACCACCTCCCAACTACCGCAGCCAAAGCTTCCAAGGAGAGACAGCAAGCATCGCTCGTTGTCTACCTCGCCTGCATCTGGACTATACTGGGGGGATAATATAAATTCCCCTATTGGATTATCACAATCCCCAACAGATTGGATGGTATAATCCCCCAACCAATCAACAACCAATAGGGGTTTTGAACACTAGCTTTCGGGTCAGAGGCCTCCCAGTCAGGCAAAGCGGGTCCCACCGACGTCTGATCGAGTCTGTTTTCGGGATTGGTTGAGCCATGGATTTTGCATTTTCTGTGAGTCATGATGGGCCCTATCGTGGCTTACCAAAGTACGAGGAATGTCTGCATCAGGTGGCCAGTCGGTCAGGTCGCACCACAGTGGTTGCCAAAGTAGTGATGACTGATGAGAATGGAGGAGCTGGAACGGTTTGCAAATCAGTGATCATGGGGCAGACATTTCATCTTCGAGCACAGTTGAAACCCACTACCATAGCTGTAACCATTCTTAATGGTCGGGTGTCTTATCATCGTGGTCCAGTTTTCCTTCAAGATGACCAATGCGTGATCCTTGAACATCAGATGAGGGATTCGAAGAATCTTCTTCAGTTGGTGGAGGCTTGTGCAGGTCTTGGAGGAATAGGAATAGGTGCCACTGCAGCAGGTTGGAAGGTCATGGCACAGAACGAACTCATGAGTAGCTTTTGTGAACACCAACGCAAACACTCTGATGTCCCAGTAGTTGAAGGAAGTATTTGTCATGCCAAAACAGTCGCAGCCCTTCACCGCCTTGCACCAGATGCTGCATGTTTTGGGATGGGTTTCAGCTGCCAGCCTTTTTCGAGGGCTGGAGACAACCTCCAGGGGGTTGATGAGAGATCGGCCACGTTGCCCTATGGGCTTTACGCCAGTTTCCTGTTGTGTATGGATCTGACAATCTTGGAGTGTGTTGCCGAAGCCGCCAGTTCTCCGTATGTTCAAAGATGTTTGGAATACCACCAGAAAATGGTACCAGGTGACAGGTCCGAAACGCTTCTGGAACTTGCAGATGTTTGGCCAGCCAAGAGACGCCGCTGGTGGACAGTGTTGTCAAGGGGTCATTTTGGTCATGTCCAATTGTTCCCATTGCCGAAACTGCCGCAGTCACCAACCATTTCGGGTCTTGTTTCTGAATTCTTGCAACTCCCTGAACATGAATTGGATCAGCTTATTCTTACTGAGGTAGAAAGAGCAGCTTTTCACCACTACGGTAAGGGGATCATTTCTCAAATGGTGGACAAGAATGGTCCGATGTGTACGGCTTTGCACAGCTGGGGCAACCAATGCCAAGACTGCGCTTGTGGTTGTAGGAAGGCATTCAGCCATCATAGGTTGCAGGAACATGGATTGCACGGAGCCTTGGTACATGTGCAAGGCCAAGAGCCTCACCGCAATTTGCGTCACATTTCCCCCAAAGAGATGGCACTTTTTTGTGGAGTTCCTTTGGAAAAGGGTTGGGATTCACCGCAAAGACTGTTGATGGCGGGACTTGGTCAAGTTGCTTCCCCCATTCAAGCATCATGGATTTTTGCGCACATCCGTGCACACTTGGGGGACATGAAATACGGTGGTTTTTCCCAGGAATTACCAAGGCAAATTTTGGCTTGCGTATGTATGGATCTGTTTGCATTGCGTGACAAATGGTGTGGGAAGTACATGTCAGTTTCCATGCACATGTTTCAGGAAGCAATTGAAGATTTGCTATCCCCAGAACGCATTCCCATTGATGGGGAGACTCCTGCTCAGGTTTTGTCACCAATCACTGCCCTCAGCCCTGTGGATCCTGAGGTTACTGAGGTGGATGGTGTCAAGAAGTCAAATTTGTCAGGCACGGAACGAACACATCCGACTTCTCAGGCAGGGTCCCTTTCCCACGCATGTGGCACTCCCTTCGTGACACCATCCGATCATGCCAACATTGATGGCCATCCGCCTGTTTTGTCTGCATCCGTCCATGCATCCGAGGCAGGACCTGGTTTTTTGCATCCGGCATCCGTTGATGAGTCAAAGTTGCATGCATCCGTTGAAGGTAGGTTAGGTTTGGATCACCACCAGCCGGAGATGTCAGGAGGACACCCATTTCCTGCCCCACCCCTCTTTCAGGCCATGCCCTTGCAACGGGTTTCGACCGTTGAGGGCCCCTCCCATGATGTTGAGAAGGTTTATGTCAAACCGGCCAATGGAGAATCTGCAGGGTTTGAGCCAGTCCGTGTTGACACCACCCAATTGAGAACACCAGAGACATCAATCGCAGACGAGGGAATTTCAGAAGCAGCCGCAGAGTTCTCAAAGTCATTGCCTTGTCATGCTATGCCTCTTCCAGAGGCTTTGACTGTGGGGAGTCCAGCCCAGGCAGTAAACCAAGGAACTGTCCACCGAGACCATGGTAACATTGTCCTCTGTGCGCCCCATGTCCCGTCCCGCCCACCCGCTTTCAGGCCATGCCCTTGCAACGGGTTTCGACCGTTGAGGGCCCCTCCCATGATGTGACATTGAAGAATGATGCCCAGAAAGCCAGTGGGGATTCGACACCACTTGAGCCAAGTCATGATGCCGTTGGTCACATGGATTCATCCGTAGCACCCCACACTGTCAAGAACACAGAAATTGTGAAGGAGCTTACCAGTCCGCTTTCCGCTCATCATCCAGCTCAGCCGTTGCAACGGACATTGAATGAACATGGCACGTTTGCGGCCCACCACACAGTTGTAGGTACTCAGAGCAGAGTGTATCCAATTCAGTGAAGGTCACACATCATGTCCTGCCCACCCGCTTTCAGGCCATGCCCTTGCAACGGGTTTCGACCGTTGGGCGCCCCTCCCATGATGTCCAAGATGCAAGGCCAATGGCCAAGCAAGATGAGATTCCAGGTGGACCAACACCACACCAAGGTGATGGCAACAATGAGGTGAAAATCTCCAGTGGAGCCAGTGGATCAACTTCTCCCCTTGTCCCGCCCACCCCTTTTCATGCCATGCCCTTGCAACGGGCTTCGACCGTTGAGGGCTCCTCCCGATGTGATGAAGAAAAGTCTGCGGTTTGCAAAGGGTCAAAGAGATCATGGATTGATGCACACACAGGTGGCATTAGTGCCTTTTCGTCCAAGCCTGCCCCGCCAGTCTCGTCCCCAGAACCGATCGATGAATCACCAACAGCAGTCTCCACCACAAGTCGCATTCAACAACTTGCCAGTGATTTGCTGGCCAGTAAGGTGATTATGGCAGATCTTTATTCATTGCAACCTCTTGCCATTGCTGTTGAAGGGGACCAAACAATTGCTGACTTGAAGAAGGCGCACATGGCCTTGCATGGTACTGCACTGCATTGCTACAACAACGTAGGATGTCTCCTGTCTGATGAAAGTGTCGTCAATACCCACGCAATGATCCTCACGTCTGAGCATCCATGGGACTTTTCCGCTGATGTTTTGACCAAGACCACACAAATGATCGGTCGGCCACGTCATGATAACATTTTGTGGCAAGGTGGTGCAGTAGCTTCTGATGAGATGAGGTTTTATTTGCAAGGTCTCCAACAAAGTGGCAAAGCCCAAATTGTGCCACCTTTGATTGTCACTGACATTGATGATGCTATTGTGCTTGCGGAGGCATGGCGGATTGAATTCTCCCAGTATGGCCAGCTCCCTTTGGCTTCAGCAGTTCTGTTCAACGGACACTGGTTTCCGGTAGTTGCAGTCCCATGTGACGGCAAGCTGAGTTGGGCCTCCACCTCGGGGGGGATTGAAATTTGGCCGCTCCTATTTCCATTTGACGACCTGCCACTTCCATTGCAGAAAGACTTGCCATCGGCATTTGATCAGGATTGTGGATTCCAGACATTTGCATGGATCAAAACTTTGGTCACGGCTTCAATTCCAGAACCAATGTTCCCAGAAGAAGCCTGCAAATGGAGAACCCTGTTTTGGCAACATTTGTCATTCCACCACACACCCATGAACTTGGAATGGGTTGCACTTGGGGGTCAAACAGAATTGGAGACGGCAATCGCAGCTATCCTGCGTGAGCATGGTGTGTTTCCTGAACGAGTCGGCGAACGTGCACGACATGTGATTCAACAGCTTGGCACAACACCTTTGACACACGCAATCAATTCTGCCCGACCGTGGGCAGCCATCAAGGAGCTGGCCAACAGTCAGACTCCGCGTCTCAGGTTGATCCAAGAAGATGAATTTTCCAAGATTGCGCAGTCTCGCACTGGCAAAAACCAAGCATTGGCCACGAAGAAAAGAATGCGTCATGCTCCAATGCCAGCTGTCTTCACTCCCGCTGATGTTGCCGTCCCTGAGGGTGTTTTCTGTCAGTCCAATGGAACTCCCTTAGCACAAATTGCAGTCCGCAATATTTCACCTTCGGCCAGAGGTGTGGTAGTGCTCACTGAAGCAGAAGCCCAGCCATTCATGTCTCAAAAGAGCATGTCCAAAGAAGGGTTGGCCCTGCTGATCCTTGCGCCCTTTTCTGACAGCATTGCGCCTCATGGTGAGAGCATACGGTTTCCAGCCCAATGCACACGCTCAGGGGAACCAGTGTTACTTAGTGCACTGCTTATCCAAAAGGGACAGGTTTCAGTTCAGCGCATGACACCCAAGCAACCAATGCAAGTTGAGACGGTCAAGTCGCAGACTATCAAGATCTTGGCATATCGTGACCAGATTGAAGGATCATGGGATGACTTTGCAGAACGTCCGATCCGGGGACTGCTTGAGGCCTTGCCATGTTTGAAGGTATGCAAGCAATTGGAGTGCAAATGTGCATCTTGGCATCCTACTGATGCTTCATCCGAGCCAATTTTAGATATCTGGCAGCGTGATTTTCTCTCCAGCCATTTCAAGAAGGTGAAGTCCAAAGAAGCGTCCATTTTCTCATGCATGATGAGGGTCACAGCCGAAGCTTTTGCTATCGTTTCTCCGCTTTCTGGAGTTGCAGGTTTGTACATTGAAGCGAGAGCCCCAGATGGCAAAACTCAAGATGTCAACTTCCACACCGTTTGGTTGAGTAAGTCGACTTGGGAGACAGCAAGAGCTTTCCAAACGACCGTGCAATGTGACTCTGCCCTGGTTCGAGTGTCCAATCGGTTTGGAGTACGAGTCACTACCGACAATGCCAAGATGGTTCACGACATGATTCGCCCTGAAGTTCCCTTTTTGGGGGGCTCTGCAAAAACAACATGGGTAGTTGGCCCAATTCCATTTGGGACAACCCGCAAAGGGTTGGTGAAGCTTTTCCAGGGTTGGGAATGGGAAGCAAAACCATTGCAGCCAGCAGGTCCTGCGGCCGACAAATCTGGCCTGAAGTGGCAAGTGGTCTCCACCCAACCTCCGCCCAATTACGTCTATACACTGGCCCATGGCGATGTTCTTATTGTCAAGGCTGAGCCCAATGAGTTGAAAGCTCATGCATTTGCACAGGTGGAAGCATCCGCTTCAACATGTAAGGCTGTGTCACATGCGGCCATGTCCAACGCTGACCTCATCGGTGACCCGTGGGCTCATGCAGCCTCACAATTGCCAAAGCAGAATGGTGCAGGGCCCTCAGCTTCTGTTGCCCAAATTGCAGCCCTTGAAGCGACCATTGAACAGCGAGTCCTGAAGAAGATTCATGATGAACAGCCTGATGCAGACATGAACACCGACTACGAACCCCGCATCTCCGCTCTGGAGAACCAATTGGCCAAAGTATGTAAAGAGCAGCAGTCCCTTGCGAACCAGCAAGGGGTTTTGAGCAAACAAGTTGAGCACATCGGCCATCAGATGGATAGCCAGACTGCGAAACTTCAGCATCATCTTGATGATCGCTTGAATGACCAGATGCAGAGGATCGAAGCTCTTCTGAGCAAAAGATCTCGTCAGGAATGACAGCTGAAGTGCAAGAAGCTACTTTGTCCACGAACTTTGATAGCCCGTCAATTGTGTCGTATCTTGTTGTTTTGGGTCACCTGCATCAGGATCGGGGAAGCAATGAATCCGGGTCCGGAGCGATGGACATTGTCAGCTTCAAATCCCACCGGTTTGGTGGGCAAAGCCTCTAACTTTAGTAACCTTGCACCAGGAATAGTGGCTGTCTCAGAGACACACTTGACTCAGCAGGGCCGAATTCGTTTTCAGCAAGAGTTGAAGGGGTCCAAAAGCCCATTCCAAATCATGCATGGACATCCAGCACCATATCGCTCTCAGTCTGTGAAATCATACGGGGGCAAACAAGTTGGCACTGGATTTTTGTCATCTTTTCCCTGTAGACCTCTTCAGTCTGGTTGGCAAAGTGAAATCTATGCTACCAGCCGGGTAGCTGCAGGTCATTTTTGGGTCGGGTCGACATGGATCCGGGGAGGTGTTCTTTATGGTTATGCTCAGATGTCGGAATCCTCTTCAGTCCGTCAAATGACAGAGGACTTGATGATCGAGTTGACACGTCAAGTAGTAGATGCTGGCCAAGAATTGGCCTTTGTAGCAGGGGATTTCAATCAACTATATGAGTCCATGACAGAGCCGAAAAAATGGGAAGCCATGGGCTGGAGAGAAATCCAGCACATCGCTCATGAAAGGTAGCGTGTTCCACCGACTTGCACATGCAAAAGAACCTCCCGTAAGGATTTCCTTTTTCTTAGCCCGGCCCTTCAGAAGTTTGTGCACGCAGTTTCCAATTCTTGGGAACAGTTTGCAGATCACAGTGTTCTTTCAGCCATTTTGGCATTTCCATCCATGGATTTGAGGAAAGCATGTTGGCCCAAACCACAGGCCATTCAGTATCAAGACAAAGCTGAGATTGAGGCTATTCAGGCCATGCAGGTAACACCAGGTGACCAAAATGCAACAGCGGACGATTTTTTCCAGGTTTGAACATGGGGTTGACCGAGTCAAGCGTGCCCTTAGCAAGCCTGGTCTGTCACATGCACAGCGTGGTCGTGGTCAGACCAAACAACGCAGTTTCATGAAATCACAGATAGCCCCGTTGAAACCCTCTCGTCAGGGGGAGCCAGTCCCCACCTTTGATGGCTTGAACTTACGATACAAGCGATGGTTCACTCAAATGAGACGTTTGACTGCGTATCGTAACCTGGTGAATTCCAATCGACAGGAGCCCTCTGCTTTGGAACACAAATATAAATTGTGGAAGCCAATATTGCTTGCACCTGGATTTGACAGATCGTTTAGTTGTTGGTGGCCGCAACGAGCAACTAAATCCCCCGATGATGCCACCCTGATTCCACAATTTCCTCCTGACATAGCTGTTGCTCAACACTGTCTTTCGTGTTTCCAGCAGGAGCTTCACCATTTGGAGTCTGTTTTGCGCAGTCGCAGGCATGAAGTGCAGGTTTCCAGGTATCAGCAAGACGCCAACCAAATTTTCCGGGATGTGCGCAAGCAATCTCCGGAGCCAGTTCAGGTGCTTATTGCCAAGGATTCTGCAGTAGTCCAGCAGATCGTTGATCAGAGTACGATTGTGGTTGACCAAGTTGGTTCCAGTTCCGAATGCAAAACATGGCAGACAAAACAAGGCATTCATGTTGTTCACCAGCAAGATGACTCCACCATTCAGTTTACGGCCCCTCACAATTTGGTAGTTGGTGATGTTTTGATCCATGACCAAATGGTTGGCTCAGTCCCAGAGATCCATGAGGCCTTTGCTGCTGAGTGGAGTGCACGGTGGGACAAACATTTGCACTTGCCACTGGCAAGAGTTCACCAAGCTGGCGGAGCTGACATTGCCGTCTCGACCTATGCAGTACCGTCCCATCGACTTGGCCACATGGAAGCAGACAATTGCTTCTAAAAAGAGTCGAACTGCCACCGGATTAGATGGTATATCCAAGCTTGATCTGACAGCTTTGCCGGATTCATTGCATCTTGAGATCATTAGTTTGCTGCATCGAGCGGAGGAAAGTGGAGAATGGCCGTCCCAGGCACTTCAAGGTGCCATTCATTCACTAGCGAAATGTCCTGAAGCTGAGACGGTGGACCAGTTTAGGCCAGTGACAATTCTTCCCTTGATTTACAGATGTTGGAGCACCATCAGATCCAAGGAAATCCTCCGACACATTGAAGCCATTGCACCGGCATCCATGCTAGGAAACCTTCCGGGGCGTTCTTCACCCGCTGTGTGGTGGCAGCTCCAATGTTTGGTGGAAAGATGTTTGTATGATGGGTCACAGTGCTCAGGCATCGTGACCGATTTGGTCAAAGCCTTTAACGGGCTACCCAGATGTCCCTTGTTTGAAATTGCTGTTCNTGATGGGTCACAGTGCTCAGGCATCGTGACCGATTTGGTCAAAGCCTTTAACGGGCTACCCAGATGTCCCTTGTTTGAAATTGCTGTTCATATAGGGATCAGTCCAGGCATCGTCAGAGCATGGTCTGCCGCAGTGAACCGGGTGACACGTCAGTTTTGGGTCCGGGGCCAACCTGGACCCCCTTTGAGGAGCAGCACAGGCTACCCAGAGGGGTGCGGATTAAGTGTTTGTGCTATGTGCCTTTGCAACCTGCTCTTGCACTCCTATATGCAGTGTCGTTGCCCTCGAGTGTCCATGATATCGTATGTCGATAATGTCGAACTATTGGCCGATGATCCTTCCGACACAGTTGAAGCCTTAGAAGTTTTGGCAAGGGTCACAGAATATCTTGGTACCCCCATAGATAGACGCAAGACGTATGGTTGGGCATTGGATACGGCTGGACGCAAAGTGCTCAAAAATGCGAACCAAAAAGTTTGCCACAGTCACTCAGATTTGGGAGCTCATCTGCAGTACTCAGGAAATCAAACAAATGGATCTGTCAAGAAGAAGTGCCAAGATTTGTGCCACAGTTGTGGCCACGCCTGGCCCAGAGCAATGCTCCTCTGAATCACAAGTTGCGAGTGTTGGTTTCCATTGCATGGCCCAGGGCATTTCATGCTGCAAGCACCGTGCATATAGCAGAAGCCATCATCCAAGAACTACGTGCGGGGGCTATGCAGGGCCTTCGATTAGACAAAACAGGTGCTAGTTCTCTCTTGCAGTTTTCTTTGACCACCAATACGTTGCTTGACCCGGGTTTTTTTCCTTTTGTGGGATGCACTGGTTCATTTCAGACGTTATGCATGTCCAGTTACTGAAGCAGTCACGTTGGAACTTGCAGCATGGCAGCCAGACAGGCTCAAAAAACCAGGGCCCTGTGGAGTCTTGGCATCACGCCTTACTGAAATTGGCTGGGTTCATGTGACTGAGTTTGTGTACCTGGATCAAGAGGGATGTCAAATTGACGTGGTTCGCTGTCCAATCCAAGAACTCAAGTGTCGTGCAAAACGAGCTTGGCATCACTATGTTGGCGCATGCACTGCATATCGTAAGGGTTTCCAAGGTTTGGAATATGTAGATGTAGCCACTAGCACCACTCCTGTTGCGACATGGACACCAGATGAAGCGGGGCTGATCCGAGCCCTTCACAATGGCACGTTCATCACACATGATCATCTGCATTCGGCCAAACAGGTTGACTCCGATAAGTGTAAATTCTGTGGTGCACCCGACTCCCTTCATCACCGACACTGGGAGTGCAGCCACACAGAACACTTGCGCCAAAATTTGTCTCAGTCCCTGATGTCCAGTGTGGATAGCTGGCCTGCTTGCACTGGGGAAAGGGGTTGGTTTGTTGAGCCACAGGAAGTTCGTGATTTCAAACGTAGCCTTGCTGAGGTACCTTTGTTTACATATCAATGGGCGGGGGTTTTCCCTTCTGGAACATTGGACTTCTTTACTGACGGAAGTTGCCTGTCTCCACAGACTCCCAATGCTAGGTTGGTTGCCTGGTCCTTGGTAGTTTCTGCTGGTGATATGCAGAACCCTCAGTGTCAAATGGTTGCGGGGGGGGGCGTCCCTGGTCAATGGCAGACAGTGTTGCGAACTGAGATTACTGCAGCGATCATGGCAGTGCGCCAAGGTCTCTTGCTTCAGCAGCCCATCAGGATTTGGTGTGACAATGCCACCGTCGTCAGACGCATCAGTAGGATGTTACAAGATCGTTTTGTCCCCAGGTCCACCATGCCTGATCATGATTTGTGGCAGGTTTTGCTCAGTTTGCTCCGTTGAGATTTTCAAAGTGGCGTCGCACCAAGTTGATGCGGGTGATGATGAGTTTTTGAAATGGGTTTTTCATGGTAACCAGAGTGCTGATTTGCATGCATTGGTAGCGATGTCTCAATTGCCTCAGCACATACTATGCTTGCAATCCCAGGTCACGACTAAGCTAACACACCAGCAACAACTGCAGCAAGAACTTCTTACATACTATGCGAAAGTAGATTTGTTTGCGGTGCAATGGAAAGAAACTGAATCTCCTCCTGACACTCAGCAGTATGTAGGAACCGAACCCATCACTCCTGAGAATGAAGTCTCTTTTGGGTATTTGAGTAGGAGGGCTCATGCAGTTCCACAGCCTATGCAATTCTCTGAATTTCACAAGGTCATTGATTGGTTGCAATATGTGCAATCTCCTGACGAAACAACTGCAGCCACATGGGTGACGTGGTACGAATTACTATGGTCATTTCAAATGTACACTGGAATTCGGGAGCTCCGCAAACTGGATTGCCATTCCAAATGGGCTATCCACACTGAGCGGGATGTGTATGATGGAGTTCGAGCCTGCAGGTCGTTCTCAGCCTATGTGACGCACTTGATCCGCACCGTGCGACCGGGGTACAAGACACAGGTTGTGAAGCCCACCAATTACGGGTGGCAGATGTGGGGTTGTTGTCTTGCTTTCAGGTGGAACCCGGTGGACAAACAGCGGGTCATGGATTGGATAGCAGCTCATGCAGGAAATCGTCAATTTCACAAAGTTCATCGAGATCTTGGCGAGATGCCATCTGCAGAATATCAGCCANCAGCGGGTCATGGATTGGATAGCAGCTCATGCAGGAAATCGTCAATTTCACAAAGTTCATCGAGATCTTGGCGAGATGCCATCTGCAGAATATCAGCCACTTGCTACTGTGGCCACACCTCAACGCGGCTTGCATGCCTTCNCAATTTCACAAAGTTCATCGAGATCTTGGCGAGATGCCATCTGCAGAATATCAGCCACTTGCTACTGTGGCCACACCTCAACGCGGCTTGCATGCCTTCGTCGTTCGGAACACTTAGGTACACCTACGCTTTCACCTGAGTTAAAGCGTGGATTCGAGGTCGAAAAAGGATCGAAAAAGGGTTTTGAACAGTGCTCAAATGACCACCGATGATTCGATAAAATGGCAACTTCCCCCTAATTTTGATTGATATTTCATGACGTTTCATTATGTCTCGCGACGCTTCCTGAGATTTTACGATTTGTTGTCATGGGTCATGGTGTCATGGGTCAAATTCTCATGGTCAAATTCCCCAAAACGATCGTCATTTGGCTTCAAGGTGTTTTTTCCGAGACAACAGCGCAACTCAGAAATCTGTGGAGAACAGCATTGAAGCGCGACTGCTTCAGCCATCTGGAGAGGCAAATGCCGGGTGTCTGAAAACGATGGGATGACCGCTAAATCATGCTTAATCTAAAGCTCTCTCAATTAGAAGTTTCTCCATCAAACCATCATTTTTGAAGATACAATGTACAGCAAGCAATGTAAG
Organism: Symbiodinium sp. clade C Y103; assembly: GCA_003297045.1. Classification (NCBI taxonomy): domain Eukaryota; class Dinophyceae; order Suessiales; family Symbiodiniaceae; genus Cladocopium; species Cladocopium sp. clade C. The sequence goes on from BGPT01002836.1 coordinate 53,066, forward strand.
TGCAGCTGCACCATCTCCAGACTAATAGGTTTTCAGCTGCAGAGACAACTTCAAACAGCTTGGGGACATGTGATTAAAGTCGCTTTGAAGCTTCCTCCGACAAACTTCATGGCGGTGGTCACATCACATCCCATTTAATTCGCACGTGCTCCAGAACTTTTTCCCTTCACTTCTCTCCAACGCAAGGCGCAACAGCTTGCTATTGCATTCAGCTAGCAAATCTCCTGCAGCGTTTCTTCGCAAGCGCCGCCTCCGGATTGGGGTGGCTGTAGAGGCTGCGGTACATGCGTTTTGAGCGGACAGGGTGTGACAGGATCGATTGCATGGAACTGAGACAACGCATTCCAAGTGCATTCCAAGGCACTTCCCAGCAGGCGTTGAGGCGCAAGTCGCCAGATCTAAAATTTGAAAGACTTTTGGCAAGCTCCGCCGCCTCCGGATCCCAGTGGCTGTAGAGGCTGCGGCACTTGCGTTTAAGCGGACAGGGTGCGATGATAGGACACATGACCTGGAACTGAGACAAGGCATTCTAAGTGCATTCCAAGGCACTTCCCAGACGTCAAGACGCAAGTCGCCAGATCTAAAGTTTGAAAGACCTTTCGCAAGCTCCGCCGCCTCCGGATCGGAGTAGCTTTAGACCCTGCCGTACAACGTTTAAGCGGACAGAGTGCGACAGGATCGATTGCATAATCTGGAACTGAGACAAGGCATTCTAAGTGCATTCCAAGGCACTTCGGCCCAGTCGCCAGATCTAAAATTTCAAAGACCTTTGGCAGCAAGCGATAGGGTCGAATACATGACCTGGAACTGAGACAAGGCATTCTAAGTGCATGCAAAGGCACTTCCCGGCAGGCGTCAAGGCGCAAGTCGCCAGATCTGCAATTTGAAAGACAATTCAACGCATGACAGCTGTTGCGCAAGAGTTTGCTTTCGCGTTTTGACTTAATTTACCTCAATTCCAAGTCTGAAATCCACAGTCAATTGCACTCTGATGGTCCAAGCTGCTCTTCTAGAACATTGCTAAAGCAGAAAGGTCACAGGCGTTCACCGCAAAACTTCGAAGTCTACGTGCGAACGGCCCTTTACTGGAGACAACGGTGCAAAATGCCTTTTGGTTACCCTTGAACATCACGATGCACCTGGTAAGTCACAATAAGGCAACTCTCCGTTGAATGGCCGAACGCTGTGGTTCCAAACTTGGACTTCACTCCTTGCATTTGTTTCATTCTTTTGATATGAGTCAACCTCTGGGGAGTGAAATGGCAAGTTGGAAAACTGAAAGCTAAGCCCATGAAATTAGACGAATATTATAGGATTCTAGACTCCCAAGGCATTGGAGACACCACGCCACCGCTGCTAATTGCAGTGCTGTCAAATCCTCCGAAACTTGGCCCCAAGCAAACCAGAATGAGATTGGTGCTAGCATTAGCGAAAGACTCCCCCACAACAAAGGACCTCCAGCAAGATGTCAGATCCTGCCTGGACATACAGACGTTCGGCTGTATGGGGTTATGCGGCAGACGGAAGCCGATGGCCAGAGTGGCTCCTCACAGTGACAAGAGAAGGCTGGCGCCTCAATCATGTCACCTCTAGATATGTGGTGTAACCCAATACAGAATGTAACAAGCCAGACCAGTTGCTATATTTCCGCAAAGCACGCACATCCCAACCGAAGGGATTACAAGGTGGCCTAAATATACCAGCTGTACAGGAAGAACCCAAGATAGATGGAATCCAGTCGACAACGGTGGACTCCGCTCCGAATGAGCAGGAGGGTTCCAAGCCCTGCGATAATAATGATGCTGATCAAGCAGCTCCTTCTAAAGAAACGGAATGGAAAGCAGCTGAGAAAGCTGTCGTGGTCGCAGCATATGCTATGGCTGTATATAAGGCCAAACGAGAGCGAAGTGAACCCCCTCAATCCTTGTCACTGGACTTGCTGTCAACGGTCTCCCCTGCATACCCTCTAGCTCGACTGTCCTTGAATCTCACAAGCCTAACATGGAAATTTTCCATGTGCCGATGGATTGTCAGTTGGATTGCAGAAGGATGGTCGGCTGAAAGTATATATGAAAACGCAGTGGCCAAAGCATGGGAATACCAGAAGGCCACTACATCCCTAGCAGCACGCCTCCTTGNAGTATATATGAAAACGCAGTGGCCAAAGCATGGGAATACCAGAAGGCCACTACATCCCTAGCAGCACGCCTCCTTGCCCAAGTGTTCCAATTCATTGGAAAAGACCACCCCATACGGAGGGAACATGAAAAGTGGATATTGCTTGCCTCCACTCCGTTTTGGGAGCTCGCTGCACATGGCGATCCTAAAAGGATATGAGCACTTGCTTAGCAAGAAGAAGGGAAAGACGTATAAAGTGCACCCTAATACAATCGATGGAATCCTTACAGGGAAGTTCGTTCAACAAGAAGCACCGATCAGACTCCCCTCTACTGATTTCAATGTGCATTTCCCCATGTGCCTACTACCCGAAGTACATGCGCGAATCAGTGACTTATTCCCTGATGTACGGAAGGAGGAGCAGAAGACCACAGACAACCCTTTCGTAGGCGAGAAGAGTAAGATGCTGGTTTTATACAGCGCCAGGGGACGGCAACCCCCAATGCACGAGCTTATGAATATCCTGCCAGAGCCTAGTGAATTTGCGCGGAGATTATACACAGAAGGATGGCTATCCCCAAATGTGGCCAACAATCAGCGAGACCCATCTCACCCGCAAGTGTGAAGCTGGAGGTCAGATTACCTCACATTAATGAGCAAGGCATGTCAGAAGAAGTGCGCCCCTTCTGGCTAGCCAGTGATNCTCACCCGCAAGTGTGAAGCTGGAGGTCAGATTACCTCACATTAATGAGCAAGGCATGTCAGAAGAAGTGCGCCCCTTCTGGCTAGCCAGTGATCCAACAACCATGATCCACAATGCATTTAATAACCATGACTATAGGGGAAACAACTTCCCCACGGCCCAAATCGAGCCTGAAGTCTACCGGGCTCTCAAAGAGTTCGGGAGCGCTAATTATTTCAGTGATAGATCCAATCATCTCTTCTCCCTAGACTTTAAAAGGTGCAGCNGAGCCTGAAGTCTACCGGGCTCTCAAAGAGTTCGGGAGCGCTAATTATTTCAGTGATAGATCCAATCATCTCTTCTCCCTAGACTTTAAAAGGTGCAGCGCCTCAAAAGTGGACTTGGAAGAGTATTTGAAAGTGAACAATTGGCAGGAGTACCAGGGGGAAGGGGCCGAAACACCCAAAACAATCTATGAATTTAGAGAACAAGTGGAGCCTAAAGAATGGCAACGTGAGTTCTGGGTCCAATTCCCCAGGTACTGGCTAGCGGAAGATATCCCTGATCCATTTACAGAACAGGCAATCATAAATTATGCCAGAAGAGGATTAGCAGAGCGAAGTGCGACTGATATACGCACTGGCTCAACGCATGGATCAGGGAGAAGGACAACGCGGACCCCCAGGGGAAGAGCAGATGCAAGATCCAGAACTCCCAAAGGGAGAGGAAAAAGCCAATAGCTCCTGCAGTCTTCCATCCTAAAAGCACACGAAGGCACTCAGAAAACCTGGTGCCCTGAAAGGCTGCAAGCTGTGTACAGTAGCATACGAGAGAGTGCAGGCGAACCCTGAAAAAGCATGCTTAGCTGACGTACAAGGTAAGTTCGTGATCTGACAGACTGCAAAATTGCTGTACGCTGAGTAGGTGATTCCGGGTGCACATCACTTCTGCTGGCTCGAAGCTGCATGTTTCCGGTATTCCTCAACCTTTGTTGCTATGGACACACAACTCTATCCTTGATGGTCCGCACTCTCTTCCTTAATCTTAGATGTTCTACCTTCCCCCTTCCCCCCTGTCATTTACTCCTCCCTTCCTGTCCTTCTCACCTCTTTTTTGCCCTTTCCGTTTGTGTGTGTTTTGTTTGTTCTGTTGTGCCTTGTTGGGGGGATTGTTTCTGGTTTAGAAAATCTCCGGAGCCGGTTAGCTTGTGCCAAAGTGCACGTAGANTGTGTGTGTTTTGTTTGTTCTGTTGTGCCTTGTTGGGGGGATTGTTTCTGGTTTAGAAAATCTCCGGAGCCGGTTAGCTTGTGCCAAAGTGCACGTAGACAGCCATGGAATACGACCATTAACGTGAACCTCACTCGACCTGATCAGACAANGCTTGTGCCAAAGTGCACGTAGACAGCCATGGAATACGACCATTAACGTGAACCTCACTCGACCTGATCAGACAAACCATACTGAATATCCGCGGCGATGCTGGTCACATAAGAATGGGAAGAAGATTGAAGAGATGCAAATCGGATGGTTAAAAGGAATTGCTATACACGATTAGACTGCCCCTCCGCTCGGAGGTGAGGTGGCTTACATTCGATCAAGTAGCAGCTATTTCCGAATGACGGGAATGACAACCGAAACAGCAGTATCCCAAATTGAAAAACATCTCACTGAGATACGCGGAAAAAACAAAGTCTTCCTACTTGTGGCTCGGAGGCGGCAAGTCCCTGCTGACCCCGGTGACACTAAATACAAACATTTGTGAAGAAGTACCCTGGAACTGTTCACTTGCAAGTCCGAAATGCGGGAATGACAACCTAAACAGCAGCATCAAAAAAAGAAAACATCTCACTAAGCTTCGCTGAGAAAATAAAGCCCTAGTACTTGTGGCTCGGAGGCGGCAAGTCCCGGCACATTCCGTGAGGGGAGGCAGAGAGAATAAAGCCCGCTTGCTGCTCGGAGGTTGCAAGTCCCAACACCTCCTGTCTCTTGCTTTACTACCTCGTTACACGATGTAGCGATGCAAGGGTAGGGAGCGTTAGCCAACACACAACCATGGGCTAATCATTGGGAAGTCCGACCAATGAAGAAGCCATCGGAATTGGAAGGAAGAAATTGGGGAAGAAATGGGGGATGGATAGACACAAGGTACGAGAATCTCATTGCTGCCAATAAAGAAAAAGGAATTGTGGAAGCCTGGACGATTGTCCCAGATTAGCAACAGAATCTTTGGTATTGCGAAGTCTTTGTCACTATTGGGCCTCCCAAATAGCCTAAAGTACGGGTGAGGAGATCATCTTGGGCTGATTCAGCTCGGTGAGTGGATCCTCCCCTTACTAGGCTATGGTAACTGCCTATAGTGCGTTCAGGGAGCTCTTCGCGATACCATTGTACACATGCACCTCCCCCCTGGGGGGGGGTGGGGGTGTCAATATCACGAGAATGAGTCCAATACACATGAAAACAGAAGGACTCTATCTTCTACACCGAGGGAATGGTGAACTTGGTCAGAGCCGTTCAGCCACAGAATCTTTACAATTTTCAAATGACCTATTGCCTCGGCGACATGACGACTGGGAGCTTCGCTTTCGGGTGTCGGTATTGTTTGCAGTATGGCCTGGCTGATGTTTTCGGTACAAAATCTTCTGCTGCTTCTCCCCGTTGGGTACGGGGTATGAAGCTTGGCACCTTTTATACCGTTTCAGCGGTTTGGTGTACACTACCTGTTGTCTTGCATATCCAGTCTGATTACCCTTCGGTCGGCTGCATTTGCTGAGTTGGTGGATCGCATCACTGACTTCTTTGGTTTATTTTACTCAGGGTATTCTGGCTTCGTATGACATGGACGGCATTTGACACTATGCGCTAGGTTATTTCCATTTTGGTTTCACTGGTGTTTACTTCAATTGACAAGTGACACAGGCCTTGTGCCAGCGTGCGCTTTTTCCGAGCAAAAAAAAAAAGAGATTCGAATATGAGTCAATCAGCTGATGACTTATTACCCACATTTTGCTGCCTTTGGCGACAGAAGAACTGGGTTGTCTACAGTATGGGTGTCTGACTTTGAGGACGGTAGTTAAAAATTTTCTGCCACTTCATCCTGTTGGGCGCGGGAGATGAAGGTTGGGTACTTTGGACTACCGTGCTTTCAGAGCTGGTGTGCGATCCTGAACATCATGAACATATACTGTGATTGCTCTGCCGATGGCGATGAGATGTTAACTGGTTCTTTCGGATCATGTTGGCTCAGGGGTACTCTGCAACTTCAGGGTATTACGGAGGGCCATCGGCACTTCCTCGTCCCAGACCTGTACTGAGCGCCGTGCAATTGTCATTTCATTTTTGTTGTTTCTTTGTTTCTTAGTTCGTTTCATTCAATTGACTAGTGACACAGGCCTTGTGCCAGCGTGCGCTAATTCCGAGCAANTCATTTCATTTTTGTTGTTTCTTTGTTTCTTAGTTCGTTTCATTCAATTGACTAGTGACACAGGCCTTGTGCCAGCGTGCGCTAATTCCGAGCAAAAAACAGTAGTGTGGTTGTAGTTGTGGTTGTAGTTGTAGATGCAGTTGTGGTTGTAGTTGTAGTCGTAATGTAGTTGTAGTTGTAGTTGTATTTGTAGTGCAGTGCGGTGTAGTGTAGTGCAATGTAGTTGTAGTGGCTAGTGTGGTTGTAGTTGTAGTTGTTGCAGTTGTAGTGGTAATTATTGTAGTTCTTGTAGTTGTTGTAATTGTTGTAGTAGTTGTNTTGCAGTTGTAGTGGTAATTATTGTAGTTCTTGTAGTTGTTGTAATTGTTGTAGTAGTTGTAATAGTTGTAATGGTAGTGGTTGTTCTGGTTGTAGTTGTTGTAGTACTGGTAATGTAGTTGTAGTTGTAGCTGTTGTAGTTGTAGTGATTGTTGTGGTTGTGGTTGTAGCTGTAGTGGTAGTTGTACTGGTAATGTAGTTGTAGCTGTAGGTGTTGTAGGTGTTGTAGTTGTAGCTGTAGCTGTCATGTAGTTGAAGTTCTAGCTGCATTAGTTGTAGTTGTAGTTGTTGTAGTTGTAGTTGTTGTTGTGGTTGTTGTCGTTGTAGTTGTAGTTGTAGTTGCAGTTGTGCTTGTACTTGTAGTTGTGGTGTAGTCACATCCAAACTTCAAAAATTTACCCGAAACCTTGAATTTTTTTACACTTTTGACTTGGAAATGTGCTTCGCGCCACAATGGCGTGCACTTTTTCGACATTGAATCGTCATCGAATCGTCAAAAAATGGTCCGAATCCCGCAGTTTTTAACAATTTTCACTCCCAAATGTGCTTCGCACCACAGCGCCGTGCATTTTTTCGACATCACAACTTCCAAAAGTGGCCGGAGCATGTGGTGTTTTTACCATGTTCACTTCCAAATGTGCTTCGCGCCACAACGGCGTGCGCTTTTTCAACATCTCAACTTCCAAAAGTGCTCCAAACGTGACAAGTTTTTCACACTTTTTACTTCCAAATATGCTTCGCGCCACAACGCCGTGCACTTTTTCCACATCTCAACTTCCAAAAGTGCTCCAAACCCGACAGTTTTTGACACTTTTTACTTCCAAATGTGCTTCGCGCCACTACGGCGTGCACTTTTCCACATCTTAACTTCCAAAAGCGGTCCGAGACCGTCAGTTTTAAATATTTTTGACTTCCAAATGTGCTTCGCGCCACAGCGGCGTGCAATTTTTCATCTCTCATCTGCCGACATGTCTCCGCACCCGCTGCTTTAGCGAGCCTACTTTTCGACCCTTCGGAGCCACAAAACATTGGAAAAACACAGTGCTTCGCGACTTTCCCACCTTTTCGCGCACCTGGATCTCTTTTCTTCTCACTTTCTTCCTATCTCATCTTCTCTCTTCTGACTTTCTTCATGGCTGTGCTTTTCCATCTGTCCATATTGTCGGAAGTTTGACTTCTAAACTNTCTTCCTATCTCATCTTCTCTCTTCTGACTTTCTTCATGGCTGTGCTTTTCCATCTGTCCATATTGTCGGAAGTTTGACTTCTAAACTTCCTTCGATCAAACAATTTTTCAGACTGTGGAGATGTTTTTTCCCGCTATCCAACACTCAAACAAGTTTTTGTTTTTCACACTAAGGAAGTCTTTTTTCTGAGTATACGCAACAGTCACTGCGTAGCTTCGGTCCTTGCAGTGATTTCACCAGGAAAATGCGCAGAAGAAATTACCGCCTTGTACCAAGTTCATGCCCTATTTGCCAGACAACTTCAAAATGGTCAAGTTTGCTGGTGCTTTGCATGGGTTGCAACCGGAGAAGACCTATGTTTGGCCTGTGGAGTGTCCGAGCCAAAGAGTCGACGCAGAGACTGCTGAGTGTGTGGCCAAGCTACTTTTGGCTGAGACATCAGCTGAGGTGAGGTCACTGGACGATCCAAGATTTCTACCCACCTCTAAGCAACTTGTGAACTTAAAGGAAATAAGTATTTGGGCAGTGATGTATTTTCGATTCCAGTCGAGCTTGCATGTATGCAGTGCAATCGCTTTCCTGCAGCTTAGTGTGCCATGCAGGTGTGGGCAGCCGCAGATGCGCTGAGCTTGTTGAAGGAAAACAAGGCGGGCAAGAAATGATTCCACATGGGAAAGTTGCGCACCATCACGACTCAGCTTTGCGTGGTGCTTGTGCTGCCAAGAGGTTTCAATGGTGTTTCCGTTGTGTGCAGCTGCCCCTTGGTCAGAGAATCCTGCACAGTGTCGTTATTGCTGT
>BGPT01002837.1:2800-67502 GCA_003297045.1 Symbiodinium sp. clade C Y103
ACGCTTCGAAACGGGGAAACAGCACCCAGCTGAAGCTTTTATTGGAACCTCCAGGCGACAGGCCGCGGTCTCTAACGTTACCTTCTGAGCCCTAGAAAAGAGGAAAGGAAGTGGCTCCTCACCGCGGTCGTTGGAAAGGCTCTAGCCAAAAAAAGGCATCCAGCTGAAAGTCTTACCGGGCCCTTGCGGAAACGCTTCGAAACGGGGAAACAGCACCCAGCTGAAGCTTTTATTCGAACCTCCAAGCCACAGGCCGCGGTCTCTAACGTTACCTTCTGAGCCCTAGAAAAAGGAAAGGAAGTGGCTCCTCACCGCGGTCGTTGCACCCTGCTAAACACTATGGCAGGCTGGTTTCTGAGCCAACCGAATGATGCACTTTTTCTCTGGCGCGCTCCCCTTTGCTGTCGGCTGGGGTCGGCGGATTTGTCAGACGGGCGTGAAGATCCTGCCATCTCGATTGAAAAGCGCCCATTTCCCTGCACAAGTTCAGGCCGGGGTTTGTGCAGCGGTTAGTGGTAGCAACTGCTGGTGATGTTGAATGTCGTTGGTGGCTTGTATATCAAAATCCGTGTTTGAAGCAGATTTTCATCCAGATGCTGTTTGTGAAAGATGCATACCTCCTTGGCTCTTGACAATGCGACTTGGCTGCGCAGCTATCTGGCTTGTGGCATCGTTGTGACATCGCGTTACCTCAGCCGATTTCAGCGGTGAAGCCATGTTTCTTGACATTCTTAGCATCTTCCAGCTTTGCTGCCAAAGCGCAGTATGCCTCGACTTTGCGCTCCGCCAACGCAAAGCACAGGAAACCGTCGACTTCTTGTTCCCCTCCAAACTCACCATCTTGGGCCAGATTGGAGCCCAACTTGGAGAGGGATGTTTCGGGACGGTGTATGAACTACGACGTCTGGAACACAGTTGTTTGATTTTTGTGACCAGCCGCTCCGAGTTTGTTGACATTTTCACTCTAAAGTTCCAAAGGTCAGAGCACTGGACACTCCGCTTCAGGTCATGGCGAAAGGATGGTGGTCAAGCGTCCTCGCGATGACGGGCCCTGGCTGGCCAGAACCAGCAAATTCTGCTGGAAGAAGCTCAAAGAGCCTGTGCTTTGTGCAACTTGCCCTAATTTTCAAGATGTGAAAACTCCAGTCATCCTCCAATGCTGCTTGGGACAGTTGATGCATGTTGATGCTAGTTAGAATTCAATCTTTTGATATCGTTTGGAGCTGACAGGCCATCCTCACATCGTCCAATGCTTTGGAGCTGCGGGCGGGGTCACCCTGTGGCAATTTGCTACAGGAGATCCATGGCGCGTGGCATTGGGAACCATGACAGCAGGCTCAAGGTGCAAGGCCGGCTGGGGACCTAAAGTCAAATTTCCCCGTGATTTCATGGTGCACACATGGTTGGAAATGACATGAAATGACACCGGCATACCGGCATACCCTAGCGTTACCGGCAGAAGTAGGATGCAATTCCGGGTTATGGCGGTGCTTCCCAAAAAGGAAGACACTCCGAAAATGACGTTCCAAGGCAGTTGCACTTCAGCCACTGGGTGTCCAACTTGCGCCAGGTGGCTCATCAACTAGCCTCCGTCGTGGATTATGTGACCGGGGCTTGTCACACTATGTGGGACTTCCATGAAAGCGACGTGCTGGTTGATCAGCACGCGTCCCTGGATCCACATCTCACAGTTCTCGATGTGTTTATGAAACCTTCCGAGCTGCTTGGAGCAAACCCTGCTGAGTTTTTGCTGGTGTCGTTTGTGAGTTTCTTCCAGCAACCTGTGAGCTGCATGTTTGAAGGCACTCGGGTTGTCCATACACATTACCTCCGAATCTTCGACAAGGAGGCCCTGCACGATTGTAGCTTGGCGGTGGTTGGGGTTTGAGTAAGCTGACTGTTACACCCGCTATCACCCAGTGAATCCATGTAAGTCTCAAAAAATAGAGCGCCAAAGATGGTTTACGCATTGGGTGGTCCACAGGGAAAGAATAGTGAAAGAACGTGTCACCAGTCTGCAAAGTTCGACTGAGCACCTGGTAAGGCAAAGTCTTGAACTTCTGGGCACAAAAGTCCCTAGCAGGGTGAATGGATTCGTGGCAGCGCTCTTTCTGGAAACTTGGCTCAACTTGGGACAGCTCCTACATTCATTTCATCCTTTCTTTCCTCATTTTCCCTTCTCATTTCCTTTTCCTCACCTAAGCTCATGACACGTGCCACCTTCACATTGCACCGCAATGGACTGGACACCCAAATGCTAATGCTGAAGGAGGTAGGAAAAGCAGCGAAAACATCACCGCCATTCGCCATCATTCATCACATTTCATCACCGATCCAACCATTTTCGAAGCGGTTGGTTGGCTTTTGGCAGACCCACTCAGCTTCAAAGTAACAGCACAGTTTGGCACGAAGAAGCCCAGGCCAGCTTGGTGTGGACTTCAGCCCCTATCAAGGAAATTGAAAAGCTGCCATGGTTCCAAAGCCAGACATGGCTTTTGAAGTTGCTCGCCTTCATTGTGTGGCCATGCTGCGGAAATTTATGCATGCATTATGTTGCAGTCTGCTTCGCTTGGGTTTAACACATTCGGCACGCCCCAGGAGCCAGTGATGCTTGCAGGCTCATGGGCGCCAATGAGCCGCCTGAGCTAGGCATCCTTTTGACGGCAGCAACGGGGGAAGTTGGCAGGCTCTTGCGCCCGCCGCTGGTGCCTCCACCTCCGCCCTTGCCTCCCCCACCACCACCTTTGTGACGACCACGGCCGGGCAATTTGAATTTGCACTAGGCGAACCTGTCTGCCGGAGCTGATTTCAGTTGCTGCTCGAACCTTCATGCCTGTTGAACAGGGCATCCTTGCGTGACTCGTCCAAACTCAGGTGAAGTGAATTACAGGTCCATGCGGGTTACTTTGCGTACATTCCTTAATGTCTCATTTTTCAACTGGATAGCTGGTGCAAATGCTGAGCATCACAGGAAACCCAGCTTGATCACCCCTGTGCCTCCAAGCTACCTGGCAGGTCGCCCAGTTGCTGCAGTGTTTCCAGGCCTGCGAGGAACGAAGCAGCATGAAAGCCATGGGCATCGAAAAGGCAGCCACAAAGAATGGCGTCAGTGATGAGTTTCCTTTTTGAGATGGAATATTGAATAGTTTGAGCCAAAACAAATGTTATTCATGGGTAGTTTACAAGATTTGGATTTCATTTAAGCGTCATTGATTGAGTACCCACGTGTACTCTCGTAAACACGAGGGAGGCTCACTGCACTTGTAGCAACTCCCTGTTGGGCTCTCTGTTTTTGAGAGCTATGATTTGTCTAAGTTCAGGGCACCAAATTTTGGTATTTCGAGACAGTTTCCGGAAATCAGTACTTGTTGCTGTACGTTCGCAGGTAAGGAATTACGAATAGTTGATGTTGATGTTGATGTACATCAGTTTGCGGTTGTTGATGTTTTTGGCTGGCGGCCGCCCGCTGTTGTACCACGGCTTCTCAGGGGGTCCATGTCCATCTTTTCTCCACCTCGCGTCGAATGAATTGGTTGGCTGACAAACATGTTTGAATCGGCTTTGAACCACCAATCGGATAGGCTGACTTACCAGAGGGTAACTTGAAAGGTGAGTACATTTGATTGCCTTCCCAAGATGTCGACGGATCTGCTCTACTGCGAGTTTGTTCATGAGGGCTGCCGGTCGAAAGTAGCCCATAACGATCTCACATGCAAGTGCGTCAGAACATATCAAAACCCAAGTCCCTGGTGTAGTTTGAAAGCCATTGGGGCACAGGGTTTTGACCCATGTAATGGGACATGCGGAATCTGTCGATGCTCAGCTAACATGATGTGCTATTGCAATGTGCCTATTTTTGCGCAATGGCTCCAGGGTGGGCCCCTCACTCGAAAGCTTCCCATGCATCATATGGCTATGGTTCAAAACCCAGTCAAGTACCATTTGAGAGGTAGTATCCAACATACATCCATCCATTAAGTACCATTCGAGAGGTAGCCTCCCTCCATTTGCAGTCGATTTTGGATGGTACTGGGGATGGAAATGCACCCAGGTTTGAAGACAAGCGTTTGCAAGAATTTGCATTTGGCCATCCCTAAACCCTGATAAATTCTTGGGATCCAAGGGATACTCTGGGACCCCCCATCTCCACTTTGCGGAGACTTGGGTTCCTGCTCTTTGGGTTGGTTCGGGGGCCAAAGATTGTATCGATGACGGGAGGGCCGATGGCCATAAAAGAGGCATCAATTTTTGGTACAGTGATCCAGGTAGAACCGTTGGATCGTGATGGTTGGACATGATTATGTGAAGTTATGTGCAATTATGCTTTGCCATGATGACGGGATGTTTTGCATCTAGGCAATCATGTGGAAGGCAGCTCAATGTGATGGTTGCAGTATGCCGGCACAACATCACATGACACTGTTTGTAAGCACTTCGCATTTGTTCAGATGAGCACTCTACTCAAAATTTGACCAGCAAATGGCATTCAGTTTGCTTGGTGGTGCAGCCTGGCACAGACATATACTTTGCACCCATCATGCCGCAAAAGTGCAGGCACAATCACGGTTGAATTTTGATATNGGCATTCAGTTTGCTTGGTGGTGCAGCCTGGCACAGACATATACTTTGCACCCATCATGCCGCAAAAGTGCAGGCACAATCACGGTTGAATTTTGATATTTCATCCCCTGCATGCACAATGCATGTTGAGTATTTATACCGCAGTCATGTTCATGCGTGCGCACGTGCACATTGTCATCATTGATTCAAAGTGTCATTTGTCCACATGTCTTGTGCCAAACCCGTATTTGTGCCAATTTCAATCTTTGACAGCAGGACAGCAGGAGTGGCTCCGGAGTCACTCATGAACCACGCGGCATCACCAGTCAGGGCAGTGATGCTGAAGATGCTAAGCACATGGTTTGTTCGACAGTGTTCAGCTTCTCAGTCTCAGATTCTCTCAAGGTGTCTCATGTGCANCACCAGTCAGGGCAGTGATGCTGAAGATGCTAAGCACATGGTTTGTTCGACAGTGTTCAGCTTCTCAGTCTCAGATTCTCTCAAGGTGTCTCATGTGCAGGGCCGTGCCGTGAACTTCTCTGCATGTTCCACAGGTTGTCAGATGTTCCATGTATATTCAGGTACGCATGCAAGTATGCATACAGCATATTGTATCTTATATGTGTGCAAATATGTACGCACTGCCCATCATCATTATCATGATNTTCCATGTATATTCAGGTACGCATGCAAGTATGCATACAGCATATTGTATCTTATATGTGTGCAAATATGTACGCACTGCCCATCATCATTATCATGATCATGATCATCATCATCATCATCATCATCATCATCATCATCATCATATTCATCATATTCATTATATATAATAGAACATGTGTTAGTGTAAAGAAGTTTTGTGTAAGTATATAAATATACAGACCTATAGACGCTTTTATAACCATGGCATCATATTAGGAGGGAAGAACATATCGTTGCCAGCTATTTTGATGATGCAAATTCCGNTATATAAATATACAGACCTATAGACGCTTTTATAACCATGGCATCATATTAGGAGGGAAGAACATATCGTTGCCAGCTATTTTGATGATGCAAATTCCGTGCAAAACATGGGTTTTGGATATCCCATCTGCATGTACAGATGCATTAGGATGGCTGCTTCTTACAGTTGGGGAAGCCCGAATCAAGCAAGACATGTCAGTAGATTTTCGTGGGAGAACAGTATATACCACCCGTGGCTTTGTCAGGTGCCCCCATTGACCCCTGCAGCAGTTGGCTATGCCTCTTAGCCTCTCAGGCCTGGTTTTCAAAGGAATAGACTTGGCCGCCGGTTGGGAGTCCCAGTGGAGCCGCTTCGCTTACAAACGCCCTACAGTCCCTACAGCTAGTGAGTGGCATGAGATGTATAATATGTAGCTATGTGATGTGATGCGACGGAATGGAATGTAATGGAATGTACTATAATGTAACGCAATGCAATGCAGTGAAATGGTATGAAATGGTATGGTATGGTATGATACTCTGAGTTAGATTCTGGGCAGGTCATGGCCGGGGAGTGCTCGCAGCTTCAGAAGTGGGGGGTCGCGCTCCGGTCGGTGGGCCTTACCACAGACCTGCCCAAAGTCACCCGAAATGATGGATATGTTTGGGGGAATCATCCCAATTTTTTATGGAATATTCCATGGTAATTGGGTAATGATAGCTTCGGACTTGTTTTTTTCGGATTTCTGGCACAGAAATGATGGTTAGCAAGGGGAAATACCCCGAAAATAAGCATGTTCNTGGTAATTGGGTAATGATAGCTTCGGACTTGTTTTTTTCGGATTTCTGGCACAGAAATGATGGTTAGCAAGGGGAAATACCCCGAAAATAAGCATGTTCTGAAGGGAATCTTCGCTGTACCATGACTGGCTGGTGGTTTCAACCAATGCTTACTGTCCATTCTCCATCCCCGTTGACAGGCATGAGTTTGAAGGGGGTGGCTCAACCACAAACCTGATGCTGCATAGTCCTCTCCCAAAGTGATTACATATGTATATATATATATATAAATACATAATGTTCATATACACTGTATACTATCCTCATAATGTGCCATAATATCGATATATTCCAATGGTTGACGGTTGAATCCGCATCATTCTTGGTCAAATCCCCAGTTGGGTTAATATGTCAATAAAAAAATCAACGTATTGGTAAATCCCTTTTTTTATCCTTTTTTTGTAGCGTTTTCTGATATTTTTTGGTAATGAAACAAACAAACAAATCTGGTTGTTTGGGGTTCCAGGTGTAGCTTTAAGAAGTCCATCGCCGCCAAGGGCCTCGGTCCTCTTCACCTTAGCGTTGGCGCAGGGCAGAAGCTTTGCCAAGGAGGCAGGGCGCACAGCCCAGGAGGACAAATGGGATTTGTTTATCTCAAAGTTCTTGGTTCCCAGTAGATACAGTAGTAGCATAATATAGTCAATATAGTATACTACTTTCAAGCACCATTCGCGTGATTTTACATTCCCATGAATTCATATACATTCCAGGTGATACTTCTGTTTTACGCTCATATTATCAGTGGCAAGAAACCACAGACCAGGCCATATTTTGCTTTTTCCCGTTTTCAAGTTTGATCAGTCATCATCCCTCATGACCATT
The DNA here is from genome assembly GCA_003297045.1 of Symbiodinium sp. clade C Y103. Taxonomy (NCBI): domain Eukaryota; class Dinophyceae; order Suessiales; family Symbiodiniaceae; genus Cladocopium; species Cladocopium sp. clade C. The sequence goes on from BGPT01002837.1 coordinate 9,971, forward strand.
CACATTTTCAGCCAATCCATCATAGTTTTTACTACCAGCCATATATCCATATGGTTTTCTCAGAAGTACCTCGAAATGTCATGGTTTATCATCACCTTCCCTATGAATTCTCCTGGGGCGCAGTCAAGGCTTAAGCAAGGAAAGTGCACATTCGATGACCATTGATTGTCAGTATACATGATCTTCAATGCCAAGTCAATGTGATTAAGTGGTCGGTGGTGATGATTATTTTCATGGTTACTTAATTATAACAGTAACATAATTACTTATAAACATGTGTTTCAAAGCTGCCTTCGCCCCCAAACCAAGGAGTAACACTACACCGAACGGTGGGCTGCCTGATGTTGTCAAAATTGGAGCTGATGCATGGCTTGGACAAAGTTGGGAAGAATCATCTCCTGGTGGCTTGGTGGGCGACATCAAAAAAAGTACCAGTTCGGTTGCAAGGCGAAAGGATCATTTTCACAATGGGTCTTGGAGCCCCAGCTATTTCCAGACTGGCCTTCAACATCTTCAACTAGTTTCTTGAAAGTGGATTTTGAATGATTTTGATATAAGTCTCGTTCCAGAAATGTGTATTGCAACCCTGGAATGAGAACCAAATTCCACCGTAGATTCCCGATCCCTGGCACCTGCCAGATCCTGCCAGTCTTCAGTGCACAGGTTGCAGTAGTTCCCAGCACCGGAGTCCTTGTGGATGTGAATCATGGAGAAATTTACCAAATGTCCATGTTTCATGTTGATGGACTTGGAGCTTTCGCATGAAGTTGTCTTGAAGTCATACAAGATCATACAAGACATGTGAAGAATCATACACGTCAGGTGCATTTTCTTCTTTGCACAAGGGTGACACAAAACGAGTGGCCCATCGGAATTTTCCGACAAGGCCGCTGCTACAAGCCGCTCTGCCGCACGCGTTGGAGAATGCCATTTGCATGCCCCGCACCCACCACGACAACCAAACTTTCTGCTGCGAACTCCTTGCATTTGCGCACCATGCTTTGGTACATCGCTTCATCCCGTGACGCCGCCACTGCCAGATAGATCTGGGGCAGCATGTACATTTCAATGGCCAACATGATGTAGGCCTGGGCCTCATCTCTATTGGAACTCTCCACCACCCCAGCTTGCTCTGCACCAGCTTCCATCCCAGAGCCGAGTAGTCTCAGCAATCCATTGGTGATGAAACTAGCGCACAGACCGGCTAAGAAGAAGGCTATCCAGGTCTTTAAGGAAAAACTGGCGCCATGCAAGACGGTGCTGCCCACTGTGTCGATGCTTCCAAAAGGGGGGAACAGAAACTGGAAAAAAACACGAGGAAAAGCAAGCCACGATAGGAATGAGTTCAGAACATTGCAGGGGGAAGGCACTAGGGCCCACCCCAATCTGCTCCAAAATCTGTTCAAGTCGACATCAATGCAAACACATCTGATGCCTAGTTCTCTGGCCGTTGATTCTGCAGCCAAGAATTCGCCACCAACCTCCACTGCGAAGCATTGAATGATGCCATACATCACTCCGATGCCAGACAAGATCAGGGCACATCCCTGGCAAATCTTTTTGGGCAGTGAGCGCCGTGGATAGGGATCAGACTTCACAGTGAAGTCGGCAACAACATGCTTGCCACTTTCACAAAGCTGCACAAGCTCCTCTCCATGCTGCTGATTTAGCAGCAACAGTGGGAGTGGTGGAAAATCACATGTTCCAGTGGTGCATGCAATGCGAAGCTCACCCCAAATGCTGGCAACACCAATTCGGCCCATGGGCAAAGTCTCTTCGGAGTTCACCACCAGCAAAGCTGAAGCCCCGGATTTTGCTGCATTGTGAGCCTTCAGGGCGAAGGGGGCGAACTCGCCGTTGCCACTCCCACGCCGCACCAGCGCCAAGAAGTCGCGGCCATCTCCATCTCGGCCGGAAGGATGCCGATGTTGCCCTGCCTCCAAACCATAGGCATCGTCGGGACGATACACCACCTCACCCGAAAAGTTCTCGCCTGCTGCTCCTGAATTCCAAATCGCCCTTTGGGCGAAGGTGTTGATCTCAACTTCAACGTTGCCTTCCACCAAAGCTTTGAAGGCTGCAGGCTGAAGCGTTGCTTCCGGGGGCGATGGTCCCGACTCTGTTGTCTCCTGAGGCCATGTTTGGTGAAATCACAAGTGGTTCAAGTTGGGAATCCCAGTAGCTGGATGATTGCAAAAACTGCGAAGAAAATATGGCCCATGCCTTAAACCCCCAAACCATTGGAACGGAGATGAGAACCCAGGTATATTCAATATACTTGCCTTCTGTGTGTTTCAGTCTTTGCATTGTGCTTCATATAGACATATAACACATATGCCGTTTTTAGTAACAGAATCATTTCTACATTTAGAAGTTATTCTTAGGTATAAAAAACAATATCTAGTTAGATTATTCTGCTACAAGCATTGACATGATCCACCTTGGTGGCTAACCTCCAATTCTGGGCGAAATTCCACGAAAATTCTTCCGTAACTGAGATAGTCCCCTGGAATATCTTATTTAGGGAAGGGCATGGAAGGGCCATTAGAAAACCAGGTGGTATACACTACGTATACACTCATACAGTACCTATGACCAATGGGATCCAGTGTGTGTTTTGGGGATTGCTCACCTTGCGCATCCGATCTAGTCGTTCTTCATCAAGCTCTATCATAGCCACCGTTGGTTTTGTCGATTGGATCACAGTCTCGACATCTCTGGGTGCCCGAGGTGAGATGTGCACTGTTGCCACTAAGAAAAGGTCGCGGTCATTTGCTCTCAGGTGGGCACAAGTGTAAGGTATGTCTTGACCGACGTAGGACTTCTCTTCATAAAGGGCCCTGTAGAATCTCCAAACTATCATTGCCACACCCACGACGGCTAGAAATCCATAGAAGGCCGCATCCGAAATGTCGGAAAAGAGGGCCCACCAAAAGACAACTGAAGCGCCAAGGTCAACGAAAAAGCGCATCAGCAACCGCAGGCGCTCTCGGCAGCGGCTGCCTGCGTCACTTTCTGACGCACTTTCCTCGCCACTCTCCTTGTACTCCGACTGAGAGTCGTTCTCCAGCAGCTGCAGGCGTTCTTCTGCTGGAGCCATGTACTTGGAGTGCACCACCTGCCTTAAGCCGCTGCAAAGCTTGTGCAGGCCAAAACCGCTTGCGCTGAAGGACTGCATGTGCTGGGCCAAATCATGCTTGAACCCATGTCGTGGAAGTCACGTGCGTATGATACAGTATATACTTTCGGACTCTCTGAATCTTTCGGACGAGTCTGCGACCGAGACTGTGCGGTTCGTCCGACAGTTTTCAGAATCATCCTCCGAAGAAGAACTTTCTCGGGAAGCACAAAAAACAATCCTGTCTTTTCCATAATTCTAACATCTGAATTGGCGACTTTTTTTTGCCATGCATTTAACCTGTCAATCTCTTATGTCTCCAAGCATCTGCAAACACAGAGATACCCAACTTGGCTATTTTGAGGCACCCCTGCTTTTGGACACTCAGATACCTCTTGAACATTCTTGAATTCTTTTTTTGATGAAAAAGCAGGTCTGGATTTTTGCCTCACTTTTGTCAGTTCCTGGTGCTTAGATTCTGTTGGGGACACCATTGCATTGCAACTTCATGTACCGGCTTCCATCATGACCGACTTCAACGCAGAATGCAGGAACTTTTTGAACACCAGTGAAGAGCGCCAAAAAACTCTCCCTTATCCTCTCGTACTGGTTGGTTGATAGGGAGAGGTTGTGCAGATCCCCAATAAACTAGGCAGCATAAATCCTACACTCCTCAACCACCAGGGGTCTCCACTACTGCCATAGCTTCCGTACATTAGAAACCAACATCCCCAACTGCTGCCCAGCTGAGAATTTGGCCACCGCTGCCACTCGGACATAGCGGCTGCTGAGCGGAAATATCACCTGAAGCCGCAGCATTCGTGTTGCACCCCAGTGGGTCTCAAAACCAGCTGCGAAAACACCTTCAACACAAATCATCAAACCCTATCTAAAGGATTTTAGAGATCTTGGCCACAAAACTCCCTCTCAGATCCCGAATGTTTGCATCAACTGGCACTTACCCGGCTGCACCTGGGGATGATGCTGCATTGGTTGCAGCTGATAATATCTGATAATCAATCCCACCCCAGCTGGGTGGTCCTTGCATCGCTGAAAACTAGTGTCTTCGTGATGGCATGCGCGGAATACCTCACAACTTTCAAAGAATCTAAGGGATCCGGTTGCAATTTTCTCAATATCTTCCTATTCTTCCTGTAGCAAAAGGGCTGCGGAATTGGCATGTTTACCAGCCAGGTGAAGGTAAACCAGACCCCAGGTGAGGTTCCAATAGGTCCCACATGGTTCCACTTCCTTGGCTTGGAAAATTTGGAAACCAATGAAAAGATTGAAAAGTGAAGCTGGCTTTGTGTCACAGTCCTTCCCGCAACCACTTGATCCACAATTTGACAAGCTTTGTCTTGCCATCCTCATCTCCCCTCGGTTTTTCACTAGCTTCAACACCCTTTTCGCCACATTGAAAGCTTGGTGGATTCCTTTGTGGTACTTGCTTTTGCTCCCATAAGTCTGTTTTCCAAACAAAGGCATCGTCCGGCTTGCCGCCTTTTAGCTCTCATGGCTGCGCTCGCTGCGCTGCGACAGAGTTTAGCTGCTCGCGCCCGACAGAAGACGAGTGAAAGCAGCAGCAACAACGAGCCCTGCGTCAGGAGTAAGAGCGACCCTTCACTCAACGGCAAGGATCGGCTTGCTGGAGAACTCACCACCAGGTGTCGATCAAAATCCATCCACAGCACAAAATAACCCAAGTCCAGCAGCCAGTAGGCAGTGTCGCTCACAAAGTCTTGGGTCAACGTGAAACGATGTGGAAACGGATCTAACATTGCCAGAGCCACTGGATTGATCGCATCTCGCAAAGCTAAGCTTTTCCCATTCACATCCAGAACTGGCTGACGGTGAACATAGGCTTCAACCACTGGCATGGCTGGTCGGTGTTTCCATCCGCTGGAACCAAAGGATTTGGACATACATCTGATCTGTTTCACATTTCGTGAGGCCAAGGTGGTTAAGGGCAACAAGTACTCCTTCAGACTGGCATAGCCAGGTGGTGGTAGTAAAAACTCATCAACATCGCAGTAGAGCAGCCAAAATGTGGACGTGTTGGTCAGGGATGCCATACATCCAGGTTGGCATTCAGCAGAACCGGGATGTTTTAATTCCACCAGACCTGCTTCAGTGTACTTGGAAAAGAGTGGATCGGAGGAGTTGAAATTGCTTCGAATCACAACATGATCAACTCCCACTGCCATGTGCATGTTCAGCCACTCATCTATGTAGATGTTTTCTGCCTCCTGTACCCGGACGTAGGCCGTGAGAAAAAAACTGCGGCACTCGACTTCTCCGAGTCTCGAATATCCTGCTGCACTGCACAGGGTCAGATGATCCCAAAGCACATGAAAAGATTTGTCGCCCCAAAATGGGTTTGTGATATGATCCAGTTTTCCGGTAATGGCTCGGGATCGACCAAGAAAAGATTAGAAAACTGATGAAAACGTCATGTTGTATCGCATACTGCGGCTTTCACACCTGAAATACAGTGGGGCTTAGGCTGGAACTGCTGTCGTGCCGTCATCTTCTGCATCTCATGGAGTTTGGGGAGGAAGTTGTGCGCAGTGTTGTCAAAATAGTTCGTACCTTCAAATGCTGGGAAGAAAACATATTATATATATATAGATACACAGATATAAATAAATAAATATAGGTATAATATATATATATATATAATATTTATATACTTTATATACTTCACACAATACAACAGAAGAGCACTGGCTAAGCCCTTGCCATTGTTTCAGGGTCGGATGGTGGGCCTTCAAAAGAGTCCAGAATTCAGGACAATTTAAGATGGGTCACGGTAAATGAACCTATGTTTCAACAAACATCCATATCACATCATCGAGAACAAACCGTAACCAGCTGCCTTCAGTCGCAAAAACCAACATGAATCCTGTCCTGAACAAACATCTAGCACCCGCAAGATTGCTACTTGCAAACCATTCGCGTACCTTTTCACAATGTTACACACTCCCCAAAGTAAAGAAAAAAACAATGTCCAAAACGCACGGAATCCATCAGATCATACTCATTCCAGTTTTGAGTGTGAAGAGAATGATTGGTGCCCATTTTGGAGGATTCAGATGTTCAGTCTCATTGGTTCAAAGGGTTGTACCATGTTGTACCACGAGGCACCTGCTTCTCTCCTCAAGAACACTCTGTGCAGCATGTCGTTTTTTGACTCGTTGGCTGCCCGGTCGAAGCCCATCCCTTTGATTGCGATGCGCTCCTCATAAGCCTTCCCCATACGCAAATTCAGGAAATCTTCAAAACTTCGGCAGCGATAGTGATAGATCAGTAGCTGCCGTTGTGACAACAAGATGTCCCAATAGTGAAATATATTGCACTCACTTCCCCTGCAGAACACGGTGAAGTGTAGAACTATTGCGCTTAGAAGGACAACAACCAAAGTGCAGCAGAAGGCGGCTGGCAAACGTCCCATAAGGGCAGGCTGTCACGCTGGGTTTGCATCATCAAGATATGAAGTCATCCAGATGGATCTTGCCGGGTGCCGTTGGGCATGAAAGAATGCTCAAATAAATGGTTCGGGAACCAAAACTAGAAAATGTGAGATATGTCAGAATGTAAATTATTGTACAATTAATTACATATTTTGCATGCCTTAATCATCAACATGTTCTTCATAATGCCAATGTTTGCTGTAAAATTGGACACACTGTGCGACATACAACCCGTGCAACCATTCACACATGGTGTTGCTAAGGGCTCCACAACTGGGCATATTCTGCACGGTGAAAACGCAAATCAGTTGTGGATATTCAATCACTTTGTGTGTGGTACTGGTACATGTCCACTCGCAAATTCCATGATTCATGGTTCAGAAACACCAATGGCAAACCGTGCTTTTCTGGGCATTGTGATCAACAGTCAACGTTCAATCAGAATTCGACGGGGGTAACAACCATAGTGGTAGTGAGACTTTTTTTTTGCGGCCAATATAATCCAAGAAGACAGTGCCCAAAAACTTGCGAAAACTGACACAGAGTGTCCGTTGTCCTGTACTTAGAAAATCACATTCAAAAGCGCTTGAACATCTCAGCGAATACATTTTCAAAACCTCCAATGCGACACATCTACATATTCAAATATATCCATTCTTCTTGAGGACCCATACCTACAACCATTTGGTCATACCTTGAAGAGAACTACTCAAGAAAACTGCGTGGCGCATGGTGACGTAGCCTTCCCACACATCGATGCATGCATGTGTTTCAAGATTTGATATTCTTTGAAGAAACGAAAACATATGTGACGAGTCAGGGTTATTGGGTCCTGATCATACCCAGGATGAGTCGTGGTCTGCATGGACCGCTCTGAAATGTAGTGTATATACATATATATATACACACATACATTTATATATATATATATATACGTATACATATATACATATATATATATATGTATACATATATACAGTTATTATTTGTATAGACTCTTTGGGCCGTAAGAAGGGCAAAAAGTATGCTGCGTTGTTGTCCAAAGTGAAGAGTACACATCTAACAGCACTGTAATCTGTCCAAAGTGAAGGACAAACATCTTGCAGCAGTGCTATGTGTCCAAAATCAAGTGTACCCACCGGAGAACACTACAATCGCATTCGGGTTCGTTGGTTGGTCTTGTTTTTTTAAAATATTTTCCATTGAAAATTACCCAGCTGGCTGGGCCCCACTTGTGTCCCAATATCTTCCTTCTTCACATTTTTTTCTAAGGATTCCATGTCGTTATATATCATATATATTCATATATTATTATTGATTTATGGTTATGGGGTTGCGCCAAAAATAACTTTGCACCCAGACTGCTATTGCAAAAAACGGGGATTGTTCATATACGGTTGCGTTATGCACAAAGCCCTCCATCCTGCTGTACTGTTGCTGAGTCCAGTTTGGTCTGAAGTACTATCGTCCTATATGGCCGCGTTTCTCTACTCTGTCTAGCTACTCTCTCTGCTGCTCTCATGTCCAACAGCCGATTGTTCCATTGTGGTAGAACGTTCAAGTTTTCCCGAATTCCCAAGTGCTGTGCTTCATTTGGGATCTATCAAATAGCGTTTGCATCCGTATGATCAAATCAAAACTAAATCTGTCTTACATCATCATACATCATACCTCATCTTTCATGCATAGCTTAAATCTTCACTTTTTCTTGTATTTCATTGCACGGGTTTGTAGTCTAACGCGACTACCCTGCACCACTCCCATCGGTGGTAGCACGGGACTAATCACATTGCAGTCGACTCATCGACCTCGTGAATCTGTACAGATCTTTCGTCCCAAATCTTTGGGAATCCTGGAAAGGTTCCACCGAAAATAACATGAAAAGTGGTAACGATAGGTAACCCAGGTGGGTTCAATTGGGCGAAAGCGACAGCACATGCTTGAAGTTGCTTTTGATTTGAGACGGTGTAAGCCTTGACTAGGACTTCATGTGACAGCCAGTGGTTGCCTTCACAACTGTGCCACGATATCAAGTGTCAAACTTGGACTCTGGGGTAAAACACCGCAGGTGCGCAGGACGTGCCAGTGTCATAGCTTCCTAGACGGTCATAGGTTAATGATACTCTGTGATATCAGATCATATCAGATCATTCTAATCAAAAATTCTTGCACCATCCTTACTAGGCCACTAGGCTTCTGTCCCGTCTCCAGAGTGGGTGTGTGCGCGCGGTTCTCCACACCGTTGGTGGACCTGCACCAGAGCTGAACCAGCTCCTATGGGGCTTATGGCATCCCCAAAGAAATCGTCTATTGCGCCCCTCGAAGTCAGGTGTAACCCTGCATTTGACAATCCTTGACGATTCTTGAATGTGGCGATGAGGCAAATGAGTCAGTCAGATCGACAATTGTTCCAGCTGGCTTGTCTTTGTCCTGACTTAGAGGTCTGCATTTGGGTCAACACTTCTCTGTTACCTGCAGAGCATGATAATAACTGCCCTAATTTTCAAGAAGCACGAACGAATGGCTTTCTTCCGTCGCAGGAGAAAAACCAAGCTTACCAAAGATCTCAAAGAACCTCATGGCAATTTCTGCATTCCTTGTAAGCATGTGTAATATTGTGTAATATGTTTCCTCTTGCGATACACAAGCAACTTGCCCAACCTTCAGCCTTCAGGCAGTTCAAATCACGCAGCTTGATTCAAACACCGGAACTTGGCGAACAGGACATGGGTGGCCCTTGAACAGCGGGGTCCTGAGTACCAATTCCTTCCTTCTACTGAAACTCTACTACTGAAATTTCTGTACAATAAAAATTTGCTGATCTGTCGCTCACCGCCCACGCAGCCACAATTGACTGCGCAGGAACAGCGGAAAAGACTGCGCAGGAACAAGCGGAAAACGAAACCCTCTCTGTGCGTTAAGAGCCTGTAGTCGGCCTCAGGTTGTTGCTGGAGGCATTGACCCCTGGAAATCTGCTGGTAGAAGTTGGGAATTCCAGCGGACTTTGGTGGTGGCGCAATTCTCAAAAACCCAGCCAAACATTTAATTTAAATGCATCACAAGGCCTGGAAACCAAGACCTACCAAGGCAAGATCATGACAAAACTCATGACAAAATTCATCCCAATCCAAGTTCTTTGCTTCATCAACCATCACAAGATATCACAAGCCATCCGGCCTTGTATCTATGCCCATCGCATTCAAGTGCATTAGCAGTTCTCGGTATTCTGGACCATTGCAAGCACCTGCTGCTTCAAAGGCCTCCTTGGCATCGAGAAAGCTCGCTGGCACCGATTTGCCTCCACAACAGATGGGACATGTGAAAACCTTGTGGCCAAACTGGCACATGTACTCATAGGATCTTATTGGATCTAGGCTCTCACAAGATCTCACAAGATCTCACAAGATATCAAGATCACAGGGTGATTGCAACAGACCCTCAGAAATGGGAGTACCATCCCAGCTTAAGACAAAGGCCATCACCGCTTTGAATCTTGACTGTTCGTTTTTTTGTCAAGTCGTCCAATGGTATCAGTACAAACATCTGGCCGCAGAAGCAATCCACCCATAGCGTCAACCAGCCTGTCGCGTCGTTGTAGATCTCAACGCCGAACTCCAACTGTGCTTGCTTTGCAAGAGCCATGTTGAAACACAGCCGAGCATAGGCCGTGGTCTTTGTTCCCAGATGATGATGAACGTCATATGCCTGTCGCAGGGAAATGCAAGAGGTCACTGTACATGTGCAAGGAATGATTTCATTCAACAAGAATTAGTGTGTAAAACTCAAATTCCGGAAACATGACTGGCTGACACAAACGGTTTGTCTCGACATGGGGTATATATATATGTATATGTATATACATATATATATATATACGTATATATATATATATATATATACGTAAAAAAAAAAAATATATATATACCAAAACAGAAATCCTAACAAGGAACTGAACATGACGGTAAACCATGTTGGGGTTCCAAATCTTGAGCCAACCCTGCATGTAGCAAATCACACTCCTGGCCTTCTTGAAAGCCAGCATGGCCTCTGGAAATCTGCCAGATTCTGCTAGCCCAGTACCCAACATGGAGAGCACGCTGGCATAGAGAAGGGTGGACGTTGCTCCAGCCTCCTGCAAAGCAGCTGGATCAAAAGAACGATGCCCTCTGTAGAATCTCTGTAGCATTTCTGTAGAATCTCCTAATCTGCTCTGATCTGTCTGGAAAGGACCAAGTAACGCCCAAGTGGGATGGCTCCTCGCAAGCAATGCGTGCATCTTCATACTTTTGGATCGCTTCTATGTCATCACCAGATCGAGCATACCTTATCAGCGGCATGCCGCATGCCAAAGATTTCGGGACCATCTGCAGTTGGGACATGTTGGGACACTGAACCACACAAAACAGGACTCAGCACTGAAACCATTTGCGGCCTAATTGCCAAATGCCCATGCTTCGCAACAGCGCTGCGTAGCATGTGGTTGCTGTAGCGCCCACAGCCTTCAGCTGGTCGGAAAAAGTTCTCTTTGTGGACAGGGGCGGTGCGCATCTTGAAATTACTTTTTCATGATGTGTCCAATAATTTGTGCAACCTCAAAGGCCATGAATGGAAAACTAGACGATAGTATGGCCCGGTTTTTAGCCAGGTTATCTAGGTATGTTATTGAGAAATGCGATCTAGAAATGTTGCGGAGACATGTTTCTCAGACAAATTACTTGAACATGTTTCCCGGTGTTACTTGGAAATGAGATTACAAAGAAATGTTACATAGAGTAGATACTGAGTAGACGCTGAGACATCTTATCTAGAAATGCTATTTGGAAGTGCTACCTAGACATGCTACTTACAAGCGTTACTTAGACATTCTGCTTACAAATGTCGGACATGTTGCAACCGAAGCGCCGATGTTGCTTGGATATGTTATGGGCAATGTTACTTAGAATAAATGGTGTTTAGGGAAATTATCTCGGAAAGCGACACTGTTAATTAGACATGTTACTCAAAATGTTGCCCGATGTTACTTGGAAATGTTTTGCAGCAATGCTACTTGGAATCAATGTTCTTCGGAAATGTTGTCCAGCAATGCTATCTTGAAATGCTACCTAAGAATGGTACGTACTGAGAAATGCTATCCGATGTTACTTGGAAATCTAATGCAGCAATCTTACTTAGTCAAATGTTGTTTACACATGTGGTCTAGCAATGTCTTTGGAAACAACTACCTAGACATGTTAGAAATGGTACTTAAGAATATAAACACATGTTGCTGGGAATGTTGCTCAAGCGTTCTTGAAAGCTTGCGGACCCAGAGGTTTTTACACAAATATGCTTTCACACACGGACAACTTTTACACACACAAACAACCTTTACACGCATATGATTTATGCACAGATGCTTTTGCACAGAACAAACTCTTAAACAGAGGAACTTTAAAACAGACAACTTTTACACACAGATGCTGCTGCACACAAATGCTTTTACAAAGAGATGCTTTTACACCCAGAGGCTTTTACACGCGCGCACACACACACGAGCATATACTTTATACACAGATGCTTTTATACACAGGACCTCTGGAGCTTTTACGTACAGAAGTCTTTTTCACTTGAATGCCTTTACACACAGGTACTTTGACGCGTAGGCCCCTTTACGCGCAGATGCTTCTACACACAGCTCTTGCAAAGAACAACTTACATCCAGAAGCTTGGAGAGACACATGCAGATACAGGTAAGGAAATCATCAGGCGCAACAAATTCCGAATTTTACCGCAGTTTCGACGCACGTTTCCTGGGAGTGGTGTGTTTCGCGAGGCTCGATCTGCAATGCTCTGCCGCCTAAGAGGAGACTTGAGATGTGTAGGGGTTTTCTATAGACGATTTATGCACCTGCAACTATACACCTGCATCTTTGCACCTGCGTATATACAGTTGTAAGTGTGTAGATGTGTTCAGCATTTTTCAGCTGTATCGATACACCTGCGTATATACGGTTGTAAGCGTGTAGATGTTTTCAGCATTTTTCATCTGTATCGATACACCTGCGTGTATACAGTTGTAGATGTGTAGATGTTTTCAGCTGTATCTATACACGTGCGTGTATACAGTTGTAGATGTGTGGATGCTTGAAGCTGTGTGCATTACGTATCCACCTGGGTATTACAGTTGTCAACGCATAGATGTTTTCACCTGCGTCTGTGCACCTGCATATTTACACTTGTAGATGCATACATGTTTTCACCTGTTATGCACTTAATTTACATAGAGTTCTAGATTTGTAGATGTTTTCACCTGCATCAATACACCTGCAGTTGTAGCTGTGCAAAATGTATATACGGTTGCACGCGTCATGATGATGACGACGATGAGGATGAGGATGAGGATGAGGATGAGGATGAAGATGATGATGATGATGATGATGATGATGATGATGATGATGATGATGATGATGCTGATGATGATGATGATGATGATGGTGATGGTGATGGTGATGGTGATNATGATGATGATGATGATGATGATGATGATGATGATGATGATGATGCTGATGATGATGATGATGATGATGGTGATGGTGATGGTGATGGTGATGGTGATGATGATGATGATGATGATGGTGGTGACGATGATGATGATGATGATGATGATGATGATGATGATGATGATGATGCTGATGCTGATGCTGATGCTGCTGCTGCTGCTGCTGCTGCTGATGATGATGATGATGATGATGATGCTGATGCTGATGCTGATGCTGCTGCTGCTGCTGCTGCTGCTGATGATGATGATGATGATGATGATGATGATGATGATGATGATGATGTATGGTGATGTATGGTGATGTATGGTGGTGTATGTTGAAGATGTATATGGATTGGCAGCCACTCTTCAGAAAGAACCCTTCGCATGTTCTTTCGGGAACAACCATGACGGAACACTTCTCCAAATCCAAAAAATGCGAACAAAGCATTCCTTCAAAAAGTTACTGAGAGTAACACAAGTATAATCGTCAGATGCAATCCCCTCAGCAGTGGCACATCTTCCCAAACAGTTGCCGTTGCCATGTTCGGACGCTTTCTACGTGTCGTGATCCTTGTCATCCCATCCTGTTTGAAAAAAGTGATGACCTCCCACCCGCTCCCACCTGAAAGGTTTCTTGTGCTTCCATCATCTTCGCCATGGCCTCTTCACACCATCCCAGCTTGGTGTAAACAGCGCTGAGGCCTCCGTGGCACGGTGCATGGCATGATCCGAGCTGCAAGATCCACGTGTGTCATGGCGTGTTTGAGAATGACGTATACCGTATACCCCTCAAATGGTAATTTTCATACAGGAAATGAGAAATGATGAGTGACCCATGGATTCAGGGGTAGCTACTTTTGAGGCAACCCCATGACTAGCTAAGTGTGACTGAGGTGGAAATCGTGAGGTTTCATTGACCAAATCCGTGCTATTCTGAGACTAGACTTCTGAACTTGTCGCAAACGCAAACCAACTTTCGCGGCCTTGCAAAAGTCGCGCATAGCCCTCCGTTTCTGTACAGTCAGCATCCTGCGCGAAAAACAAAGCAAACAAGAACCGATGTAAGTCTCAGCTTCCAGGTACAGGATACTACGAGCTTTCTCAAATCGCAACATAGAGCCAAGGAAAGTTTGGCAGTTCGGCAATAATGCTGTGAACATCTAAGAAATATAACATATTTTCGCCCATCAACAGCCGGCCTCATAGGCTGCTTGTGCGTGGGTATACTTCTTGAGGGCCACATTCAGATCCCCCTGAGGGTTGGGCATGGTTTCGGGACAAGAGCATAGATTGGAAAGCGAAGATGTGTTCCGATCTGAAGGGACGACAAAATTTGGGATGGTCCAAAAATGGGGTATCAATGGGGCCAACAGAATGAGTCATTGGATTGTCATTGGTAGTTTTCAACCATCCATATCCATCCATTCTCGCAAGTCAACAATTTTGAGTCGCATATGTGTAGCAAGCTCGAGGCAAAACCTCAGAACTTCCAATCAACAAATTCAGAGCCCTTGAGCCAAGGTTGGACAGCTGTCCTGGTCATAGTGAACGGCTGCCATTTGGTACAAAAGCTGCAAGTAATCCGTTGTCGCCGTTGCGCCAGCTGCTTCAAAAACAGTCTGTGCTTGATCAAACAAATCGAAGGTATCTTTGAAACGTTGCTGGCTTCGATGGACATTTCCCATGACCACAAGAAGATCCGCATATGCGATAGGAGCATCTTCCTGACAAGCCTTCCATGTCCCGGGCAAACAGCGCTGTTTTGAGAAAGGGATTCACTACTGTTACATGTCCACCCATACACAAAACTATGCTATTATGCGACGTGTACGACACTTCCAGAGAGTTTTATGCTTCTTGTACAAACCTAATTGTGACCTGTTTAGCCTGACAAACGTTCAATTTCTTGGGTAACAAGCAAACGCGCACACACACACACGCTCTGCCTGACAGATCTGACAGTTGTTTTTGACCTGCCTCATAAATGATCTTGGCTTCTTTGAACTTCACCATAGCTTGCACTTCTGACCCCGCATTCAGCTGCCATTTGCCCATGCTGGTGAGCAAACCGGCGTAGTTGCTGCTGCCTGTAGCATTGGCAAAGACGTAGCGAGATTCCGCCTCTTGGAATTTCTCCATGGCCTCAGCCATCTGGTCGTGCTCCATGAACCAAATCCCCATGTTTTTCAGAAGGCCTGCGTAGCCCCGAATCGCCCGAGTTCCACACTTCGCTTTCTGGAAAACTTTCTGGGCTTCTTGGTACTTTTCCATCTCCTCCTTCTTCCTGCCCTGCATGCTGTAGCAAATGGCAATCTGGACCAAAAGCTCCGCATAGCCCGAGGTTTCACAAGCGCCATCATCCTCAAAGGCAGCTTTTGATTCCACAAACTTTCCCATAGCTTTGTCTATGCGTCCTTGATCTCCGTAGCAAACTCCCAGTCTCATGAGCTCTTCCGCTGTCTTGGACTGCACCTGTGTCACTGGTGTCACTGGGGTAACTGATGTGACTGGTGTGACTGGTGTGACGTTGGTGACATTGGCATCAGCCTTCCTCTCCTTGGAGATCTTTTTGATCCGCCTGCGTCGTGGCGACGGCTCACTCTTCTCATCCAGGCTCCGCAAGCACCAACGGCTGCTCAGTTGCCCAGTCCACAGAAAGACGCCTGAGAGCGCAAAGGTCAGCACAATGGGAAGCTGTTGGGAAAGTAAGGATGCGCCAAGACCCATGGATGAAATCAACGGGAAAACAGGGGGGTGAACGTGAGGATCCAAGCTCACAGGATGCCACAAGATGTTTGAGGCTCTATGGCTATGCAAGGAATGCACGCTTGCGTCGACTCGACGACATGGCCTTCATCTGCCTATATCTTCATGCAAATCCAAGTGATAAGTGCACCTCATTCCAATGCGAAGCTTGATATTCTTTGGATCTTTACACTGTTGCTGTCTACTGGTGCCCTGCAGCTTTCTTTCGGTGAACCTGTGTTAAACAGCTCTGATTCCTTCAACTGCTGGATCCACGCGATTTGACTCGGCACTTTTTCACGCGAAACTCGGCCCTCCTGGACTCACAGCTTTACTGTGACTCTAGGGTCTTGCTGTCCAACCTGCCTCAAAATGACTCATGAAGATCATGTAGTACTACTCTACTATCGAGGCTACCGAATGGCCCGTGTTGGCCCACGTGCCATTTGATATTTTGCAGATTGCACCTATAACTCATTGAACCTGTTTCATTGTGTAAGGTTCAGAGTTTACCATGACACAGGTAGGTTGAACCAACACGACCGAACTGCTGATGTCTTTCATCATTGGCTGCCTGATCGATGCAAGTTCAAAGCTGGATGGCTCGGCACTTGATGGGCCACGAAGCAGCTTCGGGAATGGCTGGTTTCGAATCTTGTTTTACGAGTTTTGCCTCGCCGGCCCTGGACTGGTGCTGAAAGCAGCATCTGGTTTCGCTTTGAACTTGCATCATGGTGAAACGTTCTTTTCAGTATGGACAGGCGACTGCCTTGCAACTGCAGCACTCACCATTGGCGTTGAAGGGTCTTATCGGACACCTGTCAAGATCCCCTTGCACAAACCTTTTGGACCTGATGTATCCTGATATTCTGCCTATGTGGGTGACTGCCACTGCAAATAGTCCGACCACTTGTCGAGGCAACATCACCTTTCGATTGGCCGGAGACAGTTGCTCTTTGAGGGTCCACGTGCCATCCTGAGACCCATAGGGCTACTGGGTCACCAAAAGATGGAAAAACCTGACAGATATTCAAAAACAACCAAAGGATTCTATCCATATTCAACAATACATTAATATTCATTGATCACGTCAACATGGAAGGGATGCGCACCTCTGTGCCTTTCCAGACTTCGAAGGTCTGCTTCAGTGGCTTCCCTAGAGGCTTCCTGAAGAACCTTCACCTGCCGAGTCCAGCTGTGTCCGCATTAGGTTGCGGAAAGGCGGCAGGACCAACAATGGTACCTGCTTGGTGATTGGGACCTCCTACATAACATACGAACATCCGATTCTTAGCCATGGTAAACAAGACCTAAGGCCCTAGTTCAAACCAATATCAACTAGTCATATCCACAGGATTCTTGGATATATGATACATAGTTATATGTCCATCTTATGACATTTTAATTATCGTTGATTATACTGTGTGGCTTTGGATCAAAATTTGATACCCCCAAGCTGGCTGAACCTGGCCAGTTCATTTGTGCTTGCCCTGGGCCTTCATGCCAGGGGCCGCGAGTTATAACTTTGTACCCCCATCAAACCATACATACATCCACCATCGATATCGCCCCGAAAAACTCAATGACTCATTTTAGAAATAGGTGAGTGGATTATCACTACAAAATCTACAAACTGGTGGGTATAATACGGTAAAAAAGCAGCGTGTTTGGAATTGGGGTCCGTAACTGTGAATACACCGATACGCCGATATGCCTATCGTTGTGTTTATGCTGATGCGCCGATACGCCTAAATAAACCAACCCCAAAGAAAACCTAAACCAACCCCAAATAAATCCTAAACCAACCCTAAACAAACCCTACCCTAAGCAAACCTTTAACCAAGCCCAAACCCTAAATAAACGGCATTCGGTGTATCGGTGTATCGGTGCAAAAAGCAATTAGCGGATCCCAATCCCGAACGCTATGTAAAAAAGTCGTTTGACTCTCAGGGATCCATAATTTCATACCAGTCCATATAAATCCAACAGCTTGCCTGCTTATAACCCAACAGAAACATGTCGCTAGGCCCTGCATGTGGAAAAAGACCCATTGCGCTCCACCAAGTTACAGCCCGACACTGACGCGCTTCCAGAGCGTTGCGTTGCATCGCCTGGATTTTGAACACGGATAAGTCGGATGAACCATGAATTGTCACATGAATTACCACATTAAATAAACTGGAAGAATAACCATCGGAAAATAACAGAACTGGATCTCCATATGAAACCATCAAGATATGATTGAAGAAAAAGATGTTGATACCAGGTGATGACCAACCCATCAAAGATTGCATTGCAACGAAATGATGCCAAGACCTCTCAGATTCAGCCCAGGACCCGCCGAAGCCACAACAGGTAGCGTTTGCCGTAGAGCACGATCTCATGACCTGCGTCATGAGAAGTCTTCACCAATGGGTATGATATGGGTATGCGTCCAAGAATCTTGGACCTCAAAATGGATGGTTAGAAAAGTTTAGCACCAAAAATCATG
Source organism: Symbiodinium sp. clade C Y103 (assembly GCA_003297045.1). Lineage (NCBI taxonomy): Eukaryota > Dinophyceae > Suessiales > Symbiodiniaceae > Cladocopium > Cladocopium sp. clade C. The sequence goes on from BGPT01002837.1 coordinate 28,315, forward strand.
AGAGATTTGGTACCAAATTTTGACCCATACACATAATGAAGACCGCTGGCTGGTGATTTAAGTGATCTGAAGATTGGTTTTTTCCAGCGCCGTCTTAGACTTGCCAAACGGTACACACAACAGGAGACCTACGGTTGACATGGCAGCCTTGGCCCAAAGGACTATGCGAGGCGGCCAGAATCCGAGCTTCAATTAGCCTGTCATGGCAACTGATCAAATGGGGTCATGCCAGCCATATTTTTTCCATATCAATATATGAGCGGATAAACGTTCATAGTCACAAGCATCCACAAACTATTTTGATGTGAACAAAGGGCGTTGAACAGTTCTGATCCATACTCCCTGCGCTTCAAATATGCCAGGTGCGACTCTGGATCCTGCGATTCGCAAGCTTCAACCTGACCGCACTGAGATGGAGAGCTAAACCTATCACACCAAACTGAGAGGACTGATAGGATCAACGTGTAGGAATTCGTTGAACATCTGCTGAAGGCCTAACCCCATTAATGGGTTTCGGTTTTCCACTCTTCTCAGCATCACACCATCAAAGCTTGCTGCAAACGAACGCATTCCTCCCACCTCAGTTCTCAGTTCATACGTCTCACCGGCGCGAGATCATACATCATCATAATACAGGATCCAGCCAAAAACAGCTTCGGAGCAGGCTGTGCAATGAGTGCTTCTAAAAAACTGTTGGTTCATGTTGATTCTCCGTGCTTCCTCTGCCAGAGGCTGCAAAAATACCATCCACTCAGTTGGCCACTGCCTTCGTTGTAACTCCCGCCGCTGCTGCAAGAATTCCTGCGATGACAGGATCAATAGGATCAACAGTCACAGGTTGCATCACCTAGAACTGACCATTGACCATTGCAGGACACATCAAAATTCCACACCTGACGACCTCTTTCCACGATGTCATGTGCCGGACCCAGCTTCTGAGCCGCAGCCTGTCGCAGGTTTTGGACTAGTTGGTCTTTGTCGTGTTTCTGCTGTGGACCAGGGATCCCCAAACTCCAGCTGTGGAGTGAAAACCCTTGAGCCGCTTGGTCCAACACTGGTTGCTATTCACATCATGTGCGCCCTGAAAGCGCTAGCGACATGAAGAAACGCATTCACAAACCAACTCCTACGATCATTTTTCATGTTTCTCAATGTCTTGATTGCAAAATCTGATAATCTGGGAACCCAACTCCCTGAATTTCGGAATGTATTTGCAAAATTTTGTAAATGTGTCCAGTTGAATGTTTCAGAATGAACCTGAAGGACGCCTGAATGCTCCCAGCCAAGACGTGCAAGTCTTTGCTTTCGGCTGCTGCACGCAGCTGCAGATCTTGCGCCGCCTGGGCCAGGGCTTTGAGGGCGGCCACTTGGCAGGAGATTCCCCCAAGGGAACGTCACAACGGCACCCTCAATGCGTTGCAGCCTGGTGGACAACATCATCATGCCACGGCCAAAACATGGGATTCATATGCTATTGTCATCTATCATTCAGGATTCGGCTAGTGATGGCTAGCATCAACTTCACATTAGTCAGTATTGATCAGTATTAATCAGTATTAGCCATTGTCAACCATGATGGGGGGACGACCGTCGCCTCCCGGGCTTTCCGCGCTTTCTCCACTTTCTGCATCTTCAGCCTGGGACGGCGCTGTCGCTGTGGCGCCACAGCATCCCGGAGGCGGTAGCGGGGTCGAGGGCCGGACATCTGAGCCATGCGACGTGCGTTGGCCACGACCTGCCAACAAGATCAATCAGCTGCGCGCCCGCTGCGAATATTGTAGGAACGTGTAAAAATAACATGTACTTTATCACCAATGTATAAACAAGACATAGTTATATGGGTATGAAAATGGTGTATATGGCAAACAACCATTTTTATTGGGAAAAGCCATGACTTTTGGAGGTATCTTATTTTCACACAAAACAACCAATTCTGACGTCCATGACTCCCACGACTGCCGGGCCTCATGAGCAGGTCCTAAATCCAGCTCTGCAGCGCTCACCGAAGCCTAGCAGGACCCAACGATGCTGGACGAACATGGCAGACACGGTTGAAGTATCACTGAAGCTCCAAACAGAACATGTCCTTGTCCACCTCCGGTTGGCTTGGTATCATGTATCACCCCAGTATCACTACTCCATGGTCACCTCAATATGGCCATATGGTTGGTTGGTTTTTGTATGGTTTTCTTAATTTTATCATATTTTATCCCATGCGATTATAGATCATAATTTCTTTGTCAGACCAATGCATCCGGAGAGTCCCTTCCTGCAGGTTTCCTGCGAGTCATTCCCAAGATCACTGCGGTTCTTACCAAAAATCGAAATGGAACCGTCAAAAAAGGGCAAAGTATTGAGTGAATAGCAAGGACCCCTGTCCTTGCCATTCACAGAGGAAAGACACATATACAAGCATGCGTAGATATGCATAGATGTGCACAGTGATAGCATAAATCTACTGCCATCTGCCAATCGCAAATTGCAACAATCGAGCTGAGAGGATGTGTAGAAGTTTTGTTGCACCAACACAAGACCTTCGCTGAAAACTGATTTCGATGGATTGGGACCTCCACCCCTGCCATGCACAAAGAGGAGACCGGGAAAGGGAAAATCAGGTAAAGTAAATGCATTGAATGTACTGAGCGCCAAAGTGGCTGCAGGTATCAGTATAACGGGTATGACAACATATCAATGCGTACGATACAACACGATCCCCGCATTGGAAAAGTGTGGCCATGCCGCGCCTTGAAGGACTCATCCTTGTACACTTCCATGAGAGCCTCATCCCAAGCTGGTAGAACTAGCCATGGCCCATTTCCATCTGGAGCAAGTCTGGGGGAATTTGTCTCCTTCAAAAGATGAATCACAGTAAACTCAGTAAACAAATGCAAAGGCAAACTCCGAGATTTGATCTGGATTTGACATTCCATTTCCATCTTCTATGTCACACTGCATTCTTGATCGAGACATCTCATTCATTCAACTAGACACAAACTGCTAGTTTTTCCACCAGAGGCTAAATTCATCAAAGTGGGATGGAAGAAATGCCGGGCGCACCCTGTGCTTGCAACATGTAGCTCATTCTGCCAGGGCATTGCTTGCATAAGCCAGTGTCAGCCCCATTTCACATGTTACTGTTCATTTGTCCAACATGCCAGATGGATTTCTAGGGTAGAAACAGGTAGAAACGAGATGTCAGCGATGATCAGCAAAATGATCATCAATGACGCGAGACTCGTGTCTCTAAACACCTCCTCACCTGGAAATCACGACAAAGACATAGCAAAGGAACCAGTCATCAAACTTGTTGAGACACCCGACCAGTTGCTGCAGTTCGAAGGCAAGGTTTGCCTATGAGGGTCGCAAGGTGGGCTCGAAGACAAAGCCAAATCACAGCAATCCTATGGTCCTATGGGAGTCAAAGGGACCAAATCAAACCACCCGTTTGGCATTGACTTCCACTATCTTCCACTATGTGGATGCAACCAGCCTGAAGCCCTGCACAACTGTTCATGCTCTTGCAAACTTTGAATAGATGCGGGGAGAAAAGACACCTTTCCGAATACTTTTTGCAAGATGTACATGTCCGTCCATGTGTGCAGGTACGTACACTTCTGTGCAACTCGGTATCCATACAACTTGCATCACAAGTTTCAGCCTTCAAAACCAAAGGAGACAAACGCGAACTCCATATAAAGACCATCCTACAGTACCGGCTGGCGGCCTTGTGCCACCGAAGATTGGACTTGAAACCTTCAGTTGCCACTGCAGGGGATTGTTGCGTCAGCTGATCATTTGACCGTAACTATTGATGAGAAAGATGATGATTGTCCATTGGATTTTGTTTTTGTTCCCCTTAAATTTTCAAACAAACCTACAAATTGCGATCAAATACTCCCACTACCAAGAAACACAAATGTTGGATCCCTGTTGGGGAACTTGGCTCACGTTGAGTCTCCCCGCGCATCTGATGTTGTCGCGAACGCAAATGCTGAAGCTGCCGCTTTGCTGCCTCGAGAGCTGGATTGCAGCCAGAGATTGCTATCAGCTCTGCACCGGAATCACCAGGGCAGCACATTGATAAACTTATATGCGATGTTCTATATGTACAGATAATACTAGATAATCATATATAAAAAAACAAGGGTCGATTTTCAACACCTCTTGTGACGGCCAATATGATGCCATCTGGAAATCGCAACAGCTGAACTTCTACTGGGGTACGGCATGCCATTAAGAAGAGTCCATGGCAGCCTTTCAGGCCATGTGGCTCAAACTCACATATATAGAGCTGCTTGATAACTACCTATATATTATCTTATTTCGCATGCTTGTCAAGTCGGTCAAGTCGTTCCCTTTCATGATTAATCATCCAATCCCAAAAATTGAATTCAGATCCATCATCCCACATGGGTGTCAACCCTGGATTCGGCATGATCTGGAAGGTGCTTGATCATTGGCCTGGTACCATTTCAAATAGCAAGTGACATCACTAATCCCGTCCCCCTAATATGAAACACACCTATTGTATCCCATGGTATGGTCCCAAAATGTGTGTAAATCCCCCACTAAACCATGGTTTTTGGGATTGTTTGGAGAGGTTTGCACCCTATCATTCTTCCACGGGCGCATGAATCCGGGCCTCAACGGCTTCATGGCCAGGGCCGATTTGCTTTGCAGCCTCGTTTCAGACTGATTCAGAACTGGCACTGTTGGGGGCTGTTTGGATAAGATCATTTGGGAAAGATGGATCTGGGATGCATGCTAGCTTTTGAGTTCTGTACCATTTAGATCCAAGACGTCCTTCAGAACAAGAGTAGATTGAATCTCGACATTATACTGACACAAACTTGGCGCCATTTGGGGTTTCTGAAGCCGGAAGCCATTTCGTGTTTGACGAGGCTTTCTAGACCTAACATAGCTGAAAGCGGACAGTTTCTGAATCCTGTCCTGTCATCAAAGGACTGTTAGAACTTCATGCCATGATGTTATTGCAATCTTGTGATCGAATTTCAACATTAAGTAAACTATAGTAAACTATTATTTCTTCACATTCTTCAAACAATGTAAAACAAACACAGGCTCAATGACCACCCGGACTTAGGCACATGTGCTCCACGCAAGTCATTCATATAACACATTATAAAACCACAGCCTCTAACAAACCTGTTTGACTGATCATTTGTTGCTCTACAGAGCATTTCCACACGTTGTGCAAAGGAAACAGGCGGAAGCAGGATCTGCTGCCGTCCAAGGCACCCATTTGGCAGCTTTCAACAACTTCTCTTGTGATTCAGTGCCAAGCCTGTGCCCAAGGCAAGCAAGATCCGCTGAAGAGGGTCTAAGTTGTACGGTTGGAAACTCAGACCAACAACGAGGCCACTTTGATCTTCCCTCTTCAGGATTATTTTTCGAGAATATCGAAAGCCACGCAAGCCACCAACCCTAATTTCGTTTATGTTTTTGCACACTTAATCACACCTGCACTCAAGAGGCACACCGTGGGTACACCAATGCCAGCTAATTCTTTGGCACATCGAGCAGCCATCAAGTACAAGTACCATTCAGCAGCATTGCTGGAAACATTTTGCCTAAATCCTGGAAAATACCATTGGCGTTGGACCTGTATCAACCCCCAAACCAGGTCAAACCTCACGAGATTGCAAACATATTTGATGATTTATGCATCAGGTGCATCCAATGTGCATCCAAGAGACTGAAAACTTTCCTGATCTTCCATCCAACGATGGTAGAAACTCAGCCAGTCTTGGGAGTCTGGCTGCTCTCGCAGCCGTTGGGGCGAATCCTTGGATGTACTTTCTGTTTGCGACCAATAGCTGCATTATGCTGGATCATGCTGGATCAAGTTTTAAACAATGTACTATATTGAACATTATTGAACCATAGACTAAACATATCATAGACATATAAACAATATTAAACAATCATAACATATCTTGCATGGACCCAATGGAACTGGGATACATTATACATCCTGGTGAATCCAATCTAGGATCGGTTTTAGACCGCGGCCAGGGCGCAACTCTTGGGACGGGGACTGTGGTTGCTCCCGTCTGGGGACTGTGGCCTGATCAAACATGCCCGAACGAAACATCGTTCGAAACCATGGTTTGATATGGTTTAAACACTTTCATAGATAGATTTGCAATGATTTACACATATTTAGGATTATTTAGGACCATACGATGGGGGATATGGGTGTGTTTAACACTAGAGGGATGGGATTAGATTCACTATGGATAAATTCAACTCTTCTAACTAGAAGATGATCAACTGTCTCCGTGGGGCCGTCTGAATGATTGCCACGCGATGCCGCCTGAGAGGCCAAAAGCGTCGCTCATGGTGACCTCCGATGAGTACAAACAGATCGAGTTCAGCAGTCATTTCGAGTCATTTCATGTGACAGGAAGACAGGAGCAGGGCGCCTCCCAAGGCACCGTGGTACTTGCTGCACTTGGGGATATATTCATCCGCGCCTCGGATGGGATCGGAGTGGTTCTAAACCTTTGATGACACCTTTGATCGGTTTGTGCCGACCTCTAAAACTTGGGAGTTCTTGAAAGCAATCACTGACAGCAACGAACAACTCAAAAGCCTTGTCAGCAATCTTCTCCGTCCCACCTGTCACCCATGTGGAGAATCTTTTCTGCTGACGTCTGTGCACAGCGACTAGGCTGAAACGATCTGAAACGACAGCGCTGGGTGTGGGTAGCGCCTATCCACGAAGGGGACGAACTGCCAGGAGAACCATATCCTCCAAAAATGTGGACTTCAGCTGTAAAGAAACGAGGGTTCTCATTGGGTTCCCATTGTCCAACCCCAAATCTGCACACCAGAACTCCTCCAGAGCGGACAGGAGACCTGCAGAACAGTACTGCCAACTTTGAATCATCTGGTGGTGCCTCAAACCATCCTCAAACCAGAACATATGGTTACATGGTCTTGAACCCCAACTTTGATAGAATGTGGAATGCGTCATGCCTTGCTTAGACCACCAAGAATCTGAGCTAGGTTCGTGTGGCAAGACGTTCATCGCCCAGTTTGATCTTGGACCCCGCACGTCCATTCATTCTCCTTGCCTCAGCTCGGAACTGGTGACCCAAATCCATCAAACTTGATCAAACACCTATGAGCTTGGTGCTAAACTGCAATCAGCTCAGAGCCCAGTATAGCTATGGTTAGAATTGGAGGGACAGTCTGGCTGATGCGCTTAGGGAAAAAATCACGAGGTAGTGCAAGGAGGCCCTCACAGATTCCCAAAAGGCATACCATCCTGCTCCATCTTATGTGTCCAAGGATGTCTCGGGCTTTTTCTCTTCGCTTTGGTCTATCAGAATTGGAACTATCAGAACCAGCTGAACTATCTTTGCGGCGCCAAACATGTGACATGCAGCCCCCAAACAGCGAAGGGACATGCCGGGGTCAAGCTTGCGTTGTGGCTGCCTTTGGCACCAGTTTTAGAGATAGTCAGGAAGACTTCTGTAAAACAACAAACATGTGACTGGATGTCTGGGCCTTAAATGGCCTTTAAATCTTGCCTGGCCCCTCTGGTGGGGACGTTAATATCTTTAATGGTAGACTGGACTGATTCAACTTCCAGCCGCTTCCAGCCCAGATCGAGCCCATCGACTTGACCTTTGTGTGGCTTCCACGTTTTCACGTCGATTCCACCGATTTTTGGTTGGAAGATCCTGCGGCTCAGCTGGTGATGATTCCATCAGGTTCGCCTAGAAGGCCACTTGGTAACTGACCAGTTCAACCCGGGGAACCGTGGACACCCAACAATACGTCTAAAGGTTTCAAACCATCCAAGGCTAACCAATACTTGTAGAAAATTCTACTATTATACTATATTTCAGGATATTTAAAGCTGTATTTCATGGGGTTCCATGTTGGATCATCAAAATCATGAAACGAATCCCACAATTGGCAGCCTGTGGTGGTGCTACCCCCGTCTTCCAACGCGCTGCGCTGTGGAGTTGCTGCTTCATCTCTGCCAGCTGCGCATTCAGCTCATCCGCGCGACATTGCTTGTCCTGACATAGGTCGGGGAGGGGACCAACATGGTTCTGAACATGCGGTGAACCAATGAAAATATACAACAATGGCAATTTTGATGGGGAATGAATATGGACATGTAACAACAACCATTGGACGCAGGCTCATTTTTTGGTTTAGACGTGTTTTAGGTGTGTTTTTGCTTTGTTGGGACGACCTCTATGGTTTTCCACTCCATGCAGCCTGGATATCCTGCTTGAATAACCATTGGATAATGTTGGATAACTATGTATTAACGGTGTTTATATTTTGGAGGTCAAACCAACTTCTGCTTTGGGACAAAAAGAACTGTGTTTTTTCGGTATCGTTGGGGGTATCGTTGAGTCCAGTCGGTAGTCTCGTGATATACAGTCTTACTGTAATGCAGTGCTATTTCTTCAGATGTAAGCCCGCCAGCATATGATTTTGCAGTATGAAGCAAACAGTCTAATTCCAACAGCCGTCTTTCACACTCTTTCAGCAGGAATCAACCTCTGGCAATGTAGCAATCATGATTTTTGATAGGTAAATCGGTAAATCATCATCTATAAATAGCAATTTTCCATAGCTATGTTGAATTGTCCGAGGGATCCCGAGGGTAGCCAAAGAAACCTCACCGTGTCTGAGTCCTTTTGGTCGCCCACGTTTTTGAAGGTATACTTGCCGGACTGCCAGCGATCAAGCAGGTCATTAATCCTCACCCGGTCGCGGGTCACAGTTGGATTTTGCCTATGGACAAAGATGTACAAAGAATCTCTCAATTCGGGACAAATCAAACATGGCGTGAAAAAAACAGAAGGACTGAACGGATGATTTGCAAACAAGAATCTTCTTCAGTTCACGTTCCTTCTCAACCAAGCCTTTTGCAGATGGATTTCTGTCATCAACTGCAAAATCCTGAATCATTTGTCGCATCTCAGATGCTGCGGAAGATTTTGACTGCAGTTCCACCAAGTCCATGAGGGCCAGAAATGCAGACTTCGTCTCTGAGCTGATCGTCACTGTAGTAGTCTTTGAGCTTCCAAAAAGCATGGCTCTCAATGCCTTGAAACCTCGACTCCAAATTCCCTGCAACTCTTCCAGTGACTCAAAGGCTCGAAGCTGCAGTATTTCTGGTTCAGAACCATCACTCAACAACTTCTTGCCATTGAGACCCGCCCGAAGAATGGGCAATAAGGTGCTTAAAAACTCACACAGCCCAAGCATTGAATAGTGATCCACATGACATCCCATGGCCCGTGCGTTGTCCACTTGAATCTCTGCCAGATCTTCTTCCATCGATTTTTCCGTCGCTTCCGTTGGCCGCGTGGGCTGGTCCGCGGATCTCTTGGGGAAGACCCGGATCATGTGCATGCCATGGTCCTCCAAAACACATGAATTTCATTGAACTTCAAGTGCATTCATCATCCACAATCCCATTCTTATCCATTTTTATTCTGACACAATCTTGGGAAAACATCTTTGAAATCCCCATGGATTCCCAGGGTCCTTGTCATCAATGGATTTAAACTTGCCAATGGCTCCATCTGATGCATGGCGATCTTCTGAAAGGCCGGCTTCCCTCAGGCCCTCATGACAGGCCTTTCGAAGCTCTACACGGTACTGCTTCACCGAATGCTGACCGCAGCCCAACACGAAGGTGTAGATCACAGGCCTCGCGATGTGAGACACAATAAACACAGAGCCTGGAAGGCCTGGAAGGTCTGGACTTATCCAAACATGTCTCCAAATGTCTCCAAAGACATCTCCAAAATTCTCCTATCTTCTCAATCCGAGCCATGAAATTGCTGGACTCTTTCATGTGCAGCTTCAAGATCCTTCAAGCATTCTCAATGATCGTCTCTGAACATTCTCCAAGCATCTGAGGCAACTCAGCTGTGAAGGCCTCCATCATGAGTTTTCGTGCTGTGGCACAGCTGTAGCCATGGAGATCCGGGCGGAATGGAGCTGCCGCACATCGACTTCACCAGGTGGGCTGGAAAGTTCTGTGACCTGCAAAGCAGCTGTTTTGATGACCATGCGATGACATGCCTGTCCATGCCTGTCTTAGGTCAAGAAACGGTAGATCTTTCTTTTTGCATTCCACACGCAAACTCAAAAATGAATGAGCTCTCTGCCTGACCAGACTCAACTACCACTGTTTGACTTGCCGAGCAACTTCTGAATGTGCCACTGTTGACTTTGCGCCATTGCAGCTGACCAGATCTTTCTCCATTCTGAAGCCAAAATCCCGTGGTTCCTAGGTTCCTAGGGCTGCCAGTCCTTACAGAAAAGAACAAATCCATCAACAGAACATACTTAAGTGCTGTGGATACTCTTTGCAGCCAGACTGTATTGTGAGCCTTGGTCGTCCAGTTGTCCAACAATCAAAAATTGAGATGACTTTCGCATACTGGTTGTTTCTCTAGGGACCCCCACCATGGATGATGATAATCCCGTAATAATCCCCAATATATATCAATATATTGGGTAGTACTAGTATATCTATCACAATACATTGGAGGATGAGAATCACCAATTTAATGGATGACATCCCAGTATAGCCCCCTATCATAACCAATCAACCAGGCGTTTGGTCGCTGACGCTGGGATCCCATGCTCCAAGCACTACTGGCACCGGCACAGGAAGGCCTGTATTCGCATCCAATCCACTGGCGGAATGTGATGCATGCAAACACGAACCATGCTCTGGGTTTGCCTGAAAGTGCTCTAGACATCTCTAGACATATATACATATGTCATATATATATATATATATGTGTCAAGGATATATAAAAATCACGGATCAATGAAGATGACAAAGTGCAAACATGATGAAATCAGTGGTGAACATCAACCGCATCATCTGGCTGTGCAAAAATCATCTCCAAGCCTCGGCAGGCGTTCCTGAGGCGCCGGAGGTGCCACCAAAAGCATTCTCCTTCGACAGGAAAAAAGTGCTGGAAATGTGTCACGAAATTTGGCAATTCCCCGCCTGGGAGTCTCACCGTGACCCCATGCAGGATTGAATTCAAGTGTTCATCTTTTGACCAGTGATGTGTACAGTGTGTCACCAAAAACATCGCTGCAAGCTTCGTTGGGCTTGGGTTCCATCTACTTGAGTTTCTGCAACAAAAAACACCATCGCCAGACCAAATGTTTTGGAAGAACCAACTGGCCCCTCATTGGCCCTAAAAAGTGTCAAGCCACTACAGCTGCGACAGAGGAGACATCCTGCCCAGGACAATCATCCTTTGGTGAGAGTCATGGACAGCTTACAACTCCATTGCTAAAACCATCGCATTTCCCAAGCCGCCTCACATTTTTTTTACTGTGAGCTTTCAACCAGAAGTTCCAGGATTCGCGGGTGAAGTGCTGGGAATATGATATGTTGAGACTCCGTCTCAAGTGTAGAATCTGGAAAGTGTCTATTCAAAGCGATGAGGTCAGATGGCTTCAACCAACCTTAGGGGTGCTGAGGATGTCGCTATTGGGGTGAAAGTGTTGCAAGGAGGGCATGGTAACTGTCTTTCCACGTGATCTTCATGCTAGATTCATGCTAGTATGTTATTATACGGTATCTTTACAGTGCTTTTTCATGCTCATTGAACATGCACAATATATCAAGCACACGCAGCGTTTCTTGGGTGCCAATGGGGCCAGCATCCTTCAAAGCAGAACTTTAGACCATGAGCCAACAATTTGCAATCCAGTACATTCATGAGCATCTCTGGTTGGCCATTTTCGTCTTGAAATAAACATAGAACAAACACTGAGCAAAAAAATAGACACCAAGGAATACAACATGGGGCTAGGAAGCTACCATACTCACTGCAAATCCATGGCTTCACTGAAATGGAATCATCTTGGAATCGGATTAGGGGAATCGCCTTGGACATACCTCACTGAGGTCGTTGCGCCTGTCTCCGAAGTTTTTCCACTCTGTCCAAAACCTGTGGTTCATCACACCTTCTGAGAAAGTGAAACCGCAAACGAAACCTGAAACATTTCAATATCATGATGATGATGATGATGATGATGATGATGATGCTGCTGCTGCTGCTGCTGATGCTGATGGCAATGACCCGTACCAATGTCAATACAATTTCGAATGGTTGGACAGGAACTCTGGTCGTCCCAGTCCATCGCGTCTTGCCTGTCATCCACATCTGGCCCAGCAAGTCCTGTGGAAGTCAATAGGCTGTGATCTAGGTGCAATTGGTGCTGCTTCATGTGGTATCCCCAACCACAAATTCAACATAGCTATGGAAAATCACCATTCTTAGTAGGTGAATCCTCTAACAGGCTATGGTTTCCACATCTGTATCAAATTACCAAAGGATATACACATATATATATATATACGTATTATATATATATATCCACAACAATAAACCATTGCACTGAAATGAGAGATTCCTTCAACTGGCATCACCCTAAATTGTGGAAACCGCCAATAGAGTATCAAATTCTTGGGGGGATCTCCTCCCTCCTGGGGCCATTCTGATCTCATGCCCCACACTCCTGCAAAGCGTTTTACCCGAACCGGCGAGCTGTTTCGAGCCAAACTACAATTCCAAAGGAAACCTGCTTGGTGGTGCAGCTCCAGTTAAGAAGCAAAACATGCAACCATCCAAACTTCTCGGGTCTGGGGCCATGCTTGTCTTATCTAAAGTATTTTCTATGGCTACCAATTACCATGTGCTACACATTTCTACCTATCCACTTCCAAGTAGCTGGGTCCAAAAGAATGTGCCACATCAATAACCTTCAACTACCATGGGCAACTGCCATGCGGCACTTTTTTATTTGGAATGTACTCTAAGTCCTTTGCCTCGGAGCAAAACTTGCACCGCGGATGCAAGCCACCTGACTCCCAGGATTGCCAGATATGTGAAACCGCAGCTTGCGGGAAGAACAATGGACAAAACAACATTGAGGCTGGAGGTTAAAGCCTCAGGCAAGAAAAGAGACAACCAGGGAGCTCCAATTGAAAAAGCTGCAAACGCAAAGTGGTACACTGGCCACCATATCATTGAAGACGGGTGCTTGGACCAAAGTGAATGATACGGGCGTCCTCCGCCAAATACAGAGCCATTGACTTTCGTGAAGCCAGCCTTGCGAAGAAATGCGTAAATATCAATTCCTTCGCATTCGCTGCCGAGGCCTCTGGCGTCTTCTTCCAGCAGGACGAGCTCCATCTCTGCAACCTCTTTGAAACTTCTGAAGATCTCACAGAAACATCCTTCACAGTCAGCCGCCAAGACATTGAAACTGCTGAGGTCCATGTCCACAGTCTCCACACTAAAGTCTGCGACTTCGCCTGGCCGAGCAATGCGTGACGCCATGGATCGGTACCTGAATGCTTGAGAAACGCGGCTAAATGCTGTCCTTGAAAAAGCCACAACAATCCACAACATATGCAAATGATATTGACTTCAAACGACCGAAAAGAAAAAGCCAGAGAATCTGTGCTGCCCAGTCACACAAAAGACAAGTTGCCCTGTGCAGGTCGTGCCAGCAGCTTGTTGAGTATGTTGAAGGTGGCGCCATGTTTTTGCTGGTTCTGACGTAAGATGGGCACCACGTTAGGACTTGGCTCTACACACATAGACTTTGCAGGCTCCTTGAGCAACTTGTCTGCAAGGACACATCCAGTACCAATATTGCCTCCTATGAAAAGCACCCTGGAATCGCGCGCCATGTGCGCGTACAGGTAGAGTTGTTCACTCAGCTCGCGCTTGGTGTTTTTGATTGGCTCTTTCCCGTTGTCGACAACAAACTCTGGAAAAGCCAGCCCCAGAAAACACATCAGAGGCACCACAGTGCTGCTGACTGCCATGACGATGGCAGCATGCTTCAAGCCGGCACGCAGCCGAGTGATGCCGGGCATCTGAGAACATCTGGGAATCAGTGAGGAATTTCAAGATGTGGTACTGCAGGCACGATTGGAAACGAAATGGTGATCTATGGAGATGCATGAGTGGTGTCAGGTATAAGGAGACCAATGATATCCAATGATGATCGAATATGGCTGCTCTAATTCTTCCCCTTTGTCATCATTGACCTTGTAAAGCATTATATCAGTTACATTTAGGTCTGGTATCTGGAGGTATGTGGAGCGTGTTGTTCTTGAAGTTGAGCAAGAGGAACTTGAGCACACTGGTCAAACACTGCAAGATTCAAAACAACATTTTTCATCCCTCATCGACGGCAAAACTCACAATTCTTCAAGCAGTCATCTTCATTTTGCTCTTTTTGATATCATGTTTCTTGAGTACATGATAGTACATGACAATGCACTTGTGAGAGGCATGGGCAGCCTTGAACTGCTGAAGTCCTGAACAACGCCTTTCTTGGTGATTTCACAAAGTGCCGGGATCGACGGGTGAAACGTGTAGACTCCGTCTTAAGTGCAGAATCTAAGAGTGTCCAAAGCGATGAGATCACATGGCTTCAACTAACCTCAGCGTATCTCAGCGCACATCCCACTGGGGTTGCAGCGGATTCCCACTTTGGAGACGAGGCGGCCATCGTCTTTGTGGATCTGGGTGTCCCACGAATCCATCCACTCCTCGTCCACCAACTCAGCAGGTGGCCTTGTGAGGCTACGATTTGCGTGTCGTTTTGGACATGTCGTCCCTGGAATTTTGGTGAACACCCGAACGGCTGTCAAAAGTGTTTCACCCCCTATATAAAATTTGTCCCGTGGATTTTTGGCCAAGGGCATGGTATATTTCGGGGCTTCGCACACATCTGAAGTGATATCTGGGGCTTCCAAAATGGTCTCTTGTTGAAATTTTCCACTTATTATATACCCGCCGCAATTTCCCCTTTATAGATGATTCATGATGATTCTTCCAATTCAAACCTCCATGTCGTTCCGGGATTTCCCAGCTAGCCATCTTTGATTTCGGAATCCGCACGGTGCAGGTGCCGATGGAGGAAGCTGAGAGATCTGCAGAAAACATCGGTTCTGTAGTCCAGCAAACACAGGGACAGAACTGGCAAACATAGTTTTTACACATAACATCAAATAACCATATGGATTTTGCGAGCAAAACCTACAGCGGGAATGAAGCCCATGAGAATTGGGACATAGAAGCAACATGAATCAACAACAATGCTTGTACACAGCGCCGGCCATGGATGTTGATGGAGAAACTCATCTCCCATCACTTCAGTGACTTCCAAGTCATAAGAGTGGCAAATGAAGACATTCTTGAAATTTGATCACTTTGGTCCAAGCCATTTCAAATTCAAGTTCGGAGTGAATCCTGTTGAAGCCGTTTTGATCACCATAACCATCAACAAAGTCATCGGAATTTAAAGTGTTTGAAACTTTGGTGTGCAGAGGCCTCGGAGGCAAACTGTGAGCTATCGTCCACCTGGGAGGAATCAGCGGTATACCTGGTATACCCCCAATTTATTTTACAATGCCAATGGGGATAATGATGAACATGATGATAACAATGATTTTAACCAGTGGATTCTGGTGTAGCATGGTGTACCCTATTTTCAGGCCAACGCAACCGTTATATATACACACACAAATCATTTATATCAGGTGACATTGCGTACAAGAAAACTATCTGAACCATCCAAAAGCCATCTGAAAGAGCAGGGTGACGCTGCCTCTATTGGGGCTGAAATGGAGTTGTCTCCAACGGGCTTTGCCTCAGAAGCTTCCACTGGTTTCAGTCGGGATCAGGGCGAAATTTCGCCCCAAATTGTTTGATATTTTGGATGATTGTTACCTTTAATAATTGCACATAATTAAGTATGATACTTTCAAATGACTTCCGGGTTGCTTCCAACTTTCTATCTAGTTTGAGGTTGGCATTATGAAAGTTCATCATGCGCCTCCTGATTTCGTCCACAATTCTGAAAAATTCTGCAAAGCACAGCCCCGCAACTTCTGACGATTCTGACAATACAGAGGATACAGAGCTAATCTCTGAGATCCCTGAGACATCTGAAATCAACCGCAACCACAGCAACCACCGCAACCAGCGACTTCAGCGCCGTGAGCTTCGGACATAAATTGACAAGAAATCCTTCCATAAAACAGCAGGTGATGGCCTCAGGGCCGTTGACATCCAAAGTTGGCAGCTATTATAGGCTAAAAATGGCTAAAATATGCTAAAATAATCTATAAAGAACCACTTTCCAAAAACTGTAGTTCGGAATTAGTTCGGATAATTTCACTTTCAACTAGAATCAACTGCAGGGCATCGGTGACATCACCTGATTTCCAAGACATTTTCACATTTCTTGCGGCTTTTGAAGCGCCCCGGCAGCATATGACTTGGAACTTGTGGAGGTAAAATGCGTTGCAGCAACCGCGGCACGAGGCCAGCCTAGCTGCAGCTAATTCACAAGACCAAACACCAAAGGTTGGATATTGCTGGGATAATTAATTGGATACATATTCATCCTGGTATTTAATGGGATATGAATGACAATAATAATGAGATATCGCCGGGATATCAATGGGATATAGATTGGATATGTAGCATACCCAGTGGTGGAGGATATGGGTATGTGCGAAAATATGGTACCCCGACTTCCCATGGATTATATAGACATAACGGATCATAGCGGGCAGCTGATGACAGCTGTGTTTTTTGTGTACACCTGCAATGAATGATGGCCCTGGCATCTTGTCCTAGAATATTCGTGGACTTCCAACACTTGACACACCACTCAAAACGACATGTTTAATCGAGTTCCTTCGAATAAAGAAATGACAATTTCACTATGATATAATGGGGATATATATATATATATACTAGACAACTAACATTAACTAACATCAACTGTGACAAATACCAACGATTTCTAACAATATGATATCTGGCTTTGTCCCGAAATCATGGTTTGACAATTCGGCCAAATCATGAAATCACCCGCCTGCTGTGCAGGAGTGGTGCGCAACCTGGATCAGCAGAATGTCCCCATCCATCGGTGCTGAGAATTTCAACGCGAAATCTGAGCTTGCAGCGGGTATGGCGATACTTCCGCTCTGCCGACCTCAAGGCAAACTGGATCATTCCGAAGATCTTTCATGACAAACTTCCCAAACTTCAAACCATCTTCAAACCCTACTCTCAGAGCCAATTTGAAATCTGACTCTTTGCTGCAGGTGTTGCAAAAGCTGTGCTTCAGACTGTGGTGCGTCCACCGGTGATTTTGCCCAGAGCACCTGAAACGAGGCACCGAAGGACTGCCATGGAGTGCTAGACTGCCAGCAGCAAAACTTGGACTCAAAGCTTTCCACATCTTGCTACCCCGGACCATCGAATTAGACGCTCATCCACTTGCAATCTGAATATGACACAAGAGAACTGTACATATACATACATTTGTCATATATATATATATATATGTACACATACTCATTACATACATTTACTGTACAAAAGACTGGATTTGGATGCATCTGTTGTATCACCAAGTCCCGTGCTTGCAGCCATCTCCTCAGGAGCTTCCTGCACACTCATCGACATCAATCCACCCAAGAAAGATCGACATGATGTCGCAAATCTGAAGAAATACATCCTTTGAATAATAACTTTGAACAGTGTCGTTTCCACCTGTTAAATCATTTGTTTCATCCTTAGATGTATATATATATATATACATACATGTATGTAGTAATATATATATATATACATACATGTATACATATATACATATGATTAATGATAATCACATATGATTAATAACAATCACATATGATTAATAACAATCACATATAATTAATAATCACATATGATTAATAATAATCACATACAATTAACAATAATTACATATAATTACATATATACATATATGTAATACATACATATACAGTACATACAATGTACATTTCCCATCCATCCCATCATCCCCCATCCCCCCCTGGTCGCCTCTGGCCGCAACGGCCCGGGCTCGGCACCCGACATATCCAGGTTCCACAGCAGGCCGCAGGAGGTCCAACACATCAGCGAAGGCCTCAGCGAATGCCTTGGATGAGCTGGGGATTGAAAACCCTGCGGAAATTGAAGGATTTCACCTGGTTTCACCATGATTTAACCATGGATTAACCATAGTTTAGCCATGGTTTAACATGGTTTAACTCAATTTGAATCGGATTCTTGAGCTGTTTAACCGTTTGAGGTGGAGATTCTGGGGATATCTATGAAAGACTACGCAGGAAAAAATGATAACAAGGTCATCCCCGATCAGTTACTCAGGGATTTCTGTATTCATGGAGGTGATGCAAAAACCGGCACATCCGTAGAGGGTCCCCCCCCTATCGGTTGCGAAGGTTTTGCACACCCTGCGGACAGGCTAAGGCGAAGCAATACTCAAGTGGTCCCACCTGTACTGTACCATTTTTTCTCAGATATACTGCACTCATTTAACCACAAGATCGGTCTAAAGTCGGGTCCCTCAACTCAGCTGACAGTTGGTGCAACTGAATGGCTCATACTCCTCATTGGAACTTTCTACGAAGTGGAAGGCCATATCCTGGATATTGCCCTCTGGCAGCTTGGCTGAAACCTGGCCGGCACACAAGCAATGGAAGCCATTCAGCAAACCCTGGCTTTTCCAAAACTCTTACTTAACATTACTTGACTCAACTTCATCCAACATTCTCGTAAAAGTGAAGGTGCTTGCAGTTTCATCTCACATTTTCACAAGTTGCATGATAAAATCTGGACCACCCAAACAAACTGTGCTTCGTGCCAAAATTATCAAAATGGCGCCTGCTCAACGAAAGTCAGATTGGGAGTGGGCCAACGACCCAGTTCTCGCTCCGACTTTTCCTTCTTCCTCTTCTTCTTAGGTGTCTCCGCTTCGCCAGTGGCGCTGGCTTCCAAACACCAAGTTGAAAAGGCGGCCTGGCAACTGCCAGGGTGACCTGTGACTGACCGGGGGGGCATACTACCTATAAACTTAGATTCTAATGAGTGGAATCCCAGCAAAGCAAACCCCAAAAAGAATCAAAAAGATAGAAACCGAAGTCATACTAATTCATCACATTCACCATCCCCGGTCGTGGCTTGACAAACGCACCTCCCCGGAGCGGAAGACCAAGATCTCCAGCTGCTGCGAGCAGCGCATCTCTAAACTTCCCTGGCCTCCGAACGCTTGGGGCATTCGCTGCTTAGGTAAGGGGATGAGCGCTGAAATTTGATATGCAATAAATGGTTGTAAAATAAAGGATGTAAATAACTATACCTATAACATATTATACATGGGAAGAACATGAAGATTCACACTTTGAAGCAAGGCCATATTAGTCTTTGACTTTGATACAGGCTCCGGTGGACTCAGCAATCCATGTTGTCTCCTTCCATCCTCTGTAGCTGTAACTAGTGACTGGCCGGTGAATGTTCGTTAATCGTGCGTTCTCGAGTAGATTTATATTCGTTGCATGGCTTCTTGTTCTTGTTTGGCTGCAAAGCAGTTCTCAATAATTTATTCCCTATAGATGTTTCGAATCCTGTCACTCATCTTGCCCCTCTCTCTCCTCCATCATTTCCATCCTACCAAGGGTTTCAGTATAAGCATCATCCAGAATCATCTATAGTTCAGCCATGTTCAGCTTATCACTTCCATGTATACTTTCCATTCCAGTTGGTTCCAATCCACGCCAGGACCGTCTTTTGCACCTGGAAGGGCCGTGGTGAGGTCCAACTTCGTGAGGACCTGTGTCTGTGGATCACCATGAAATGCGACGAAACTGTGTGGGGAGAGCTGTTTTTGGAGGCGCCTCCAAGGAATATAAGTCCCAACAAATGATTTCGTCCTTGGCCTTTCCCTCGACCTCAGGTCAAAGAAAAAACTCACCGCTGTTCACAACCGTGATGTTTTTAATGCCAAGTTCCCAACACAAGCGAGGAGCAAGAAGGCATGGGAAACAACCTGTCACCAAAGGGTCAAACGACTTCATGTGGGATCCCAAGTATCTTCAAACGAATTCAAGTTGCACATCTGCGTCCAGCGACAACCTGAGGACTGAACGCTGTACAGTTGCTTTGGCGTGTCTGAGGCCTGGATTTCGACAACTGAGAGAAACTTTCGATGCACTGATCGGTGCATGTCCAAAAAGAATGTTTGCTTTGCATCAGTCCCAACTCACAGGTATGTGATGGTATGTGCATATGGGACACCTGGGACCTTTCATCTTAAAACAGACTTTCAATTCTTTTTCTATAGGATTCCCATCATTCATGCAAACTCACCAAAAGGAGCCGCGCTTTCTTGATATCCAAAATCAACGCTACAGCCACCGATGATGTCTCCCTCAAGTGCCAAGGCTGTGCCTCTAAGCGCAACTGGTCTGTGACTTCTCCATCTTCAGCCTGTGGCAATGTCTGACAACGAAGATGTCGGGGCAACGTCGAGCTGTCTTCGTGCTCACCAAATCTATAAATCTGTAGTGTTCACCCATACTTGAACTTCAAGTGCCGGACTCCATCATTTCATCATTTATTTTTTTTGTATTATTTCTCTCTCCGCCCTGCGACTAGCCCTGAATTCTCCCGCAAAGTTGTCCCATGACCCCCAACCCACCACCTTCATCAGCAGGATCTTGCCCTTGACGCCGGCCGCCACCACACTCCCATCAGGACCTGATCAAACTGCAGTCTGCTGCAGTGGTTATTGGCAGTTCTTGGGGCTGTTGCTCTCAAGATCTTGGACCGTTTTGGACACGGGATCTTCTAGTGTTATCCAGTGTTGGACTTTGAACTTTGGTCTATGACAATGGATTGTCCATTGGTTGGAACATCTAGGGGATCCACTTCGTCTACTAGTACAGTTAAAACACAGGTGACAACTGCTCCAACTACTCCAAGTTCCTGGCTGAAGCAGCCTGACACCATGGGGCTGCGCCATTGCCCAGCAGCGACGCATTGCCTCTGACCGCTGCAAATTCCACCCATCCCGACAGTCTTCCAACAATGGTTGAGGGTTTTCATAATTTTCTTCTTATTATATCATATTATATCTTTTTATCATTATCCTTATTTGTGCCTGTTTGGGTCAGCTTTCCAAGACTTCATCACCATATTGTCATCATTGTATCCCATGTGCGGAATATGGCCATGGCTCAAACAAGGCCAGGAAACAATACTAGCAATGGACCACAAAAGGCGGGCCCATTTCAGTATCACACCATATATCATTCCATCCAACTTTTTCGTTTTTTTTGGTGGTTAGACATGTGTGATGGTGTCAACATCATTGTTTGACATTCAGCTATCAAACATGATCAAACCTTTGTTGATTCAGCTCCAGGCCAGCATTTCTTTACTTCGCCTTCCTCCGTCTGTGGAGCCTGAGGCCCAAAGGATGGCCCACCGCATGGCTTTGAGAAAAGACGATTTCATGAACATGAACAACAATATACATATATAATACATATATAATACATATATATATATATATATATGTAATGTATTGTAATATCGCATACAACATCATATTACACCCAAACATCCAAAACCCAATATTAATGAATCAATTCATTTTCAGGCTCAGCTCATCTCACTCACCCTTTACCCTCTCTCATCTGCCTTCAACATCTTCTTTCTTGAAATGAACTGAGGTTCCTGCGCCAGGTGCTTCGATGTGATCCCAAATTTTGAAATGTCGATCTCGCGACCTGACCAAATCAGGAGCCGTCGGAGCCGCCCCACATCGGATGCATGGCTCGGATCTTGCCGGAGCTGGGTCTGCCGACGCGGTGAAGAAAACGGTTTCTTCTGCAGGATTTGAGATTCCCACTGTGACCTTGAAACCCAGGGACATGAAGAACACATGAAGAAAACACTGCACATAGAACGCAGTGAAAATCAGCTGAAAGTGAAGCAAAACAGCTCAAAGCTTCAGTATTCAGCATCATTCAGCATCCATGCCTTCCATTGCTGTCAGAAAATGTCAGGAAAATTGCTGGGCTCTCCAGCATCGGCGTGGTGCGGATTGTTCGAGATGCTGTCCAGGATGTATTCCCCGGCGGCGTCTCGTCGCCACCACTTCACCAGGCATCCAAAGGCCTTGTGGCTCGGACCGTCCAGACCGACATGGCTCATGGCTGGTGACAACATCTCAAAAACCCCGGCGACTAGCTTTATAAAGCTTTCTGGAACATGCCAGAGATGTTCATGTTATCAGAAGCGGAATGTTTATGAATTACATACACATATTCATATGATCACATACACCCACGTACATATACACCGTGTCTATGGAGATATATATCATGTGCGTCGTAGATGACCGGATCACCTTCACCTCTCTCTATTTCTGAATGGATACAAATAAGGTTTGACCTGGTTTGATCCATACCCAGCTTGGCAAAAGTCCGGACAAATGAGCAACTCCACAGCTCAGGGTCTGACAGAGGAAGGGTCGAAATCCTCCAGTGCTGGAGATATGCGACCTTCGCATGTCCTGGAGAAGCAACAACTTGGACCTCCAACCGGCCTACTGGGTTGGTTCTGCACATCACTTCACTCGACCTCTACCTCTTTAATCTGATACTATGCCAACAAAATCTATTAAACCATATTAAACCATATTAAACCAGCATTTTGGAATTCTGATTTGATGAAACTCTGTGGAATTCAAAGCCTTCTTTGATCCCACGTGCCATCATCCCTGGTCGGTCATGATACAGGATCCACTGGAACTGAAGGCCAGCTGTTGTAGAGCCTCAGTCATGGTGAGAAAGATTCTGTCCCCTTGGATGAGTTTGTTTGGAAGATTGACCGATTCTAGTTTAGATTCGATCATTTTTGTAAGATCTTGAACTTTTCTATGAGTTTCCACCCACAATTTTTTGTAGCCCACGGGGATCCCCTTCTCAAGTAGGCGACAAACACCATCAAGATCCGTATCCAAAATCTTTCAAAATCACCGAGCAACCCAACATTTCCGAGAATGTCCGAACGTTTAAACTTTGGCAAACCCAGCTTTTCGCAGTTTCCCATCCCGTTCAGCCTGGCTCTAAGGACCAGACCCAGCAATGCCTCAAATCGCTGTTGTGACCTCTGTGATGAAGTTCAAAGGTGTCCTGTGGCCTTGGGAAGCAAACAAGATGAAAAAAGAGATCCACTATACCGTGATATCAATGATATCCCATAATTTTTGGACTGTGTCAAAAATTACAGTACCAAATCATTTCGACAAGAGATTGAACTGAAAAACGACAAAGATCCATAGGCCATAGGATCCCATGGCTATCCCCATCACCTCCGTTGAAACCTGGGTTCCCGAGCTCCGGCTCCTCCGGGCCCTTCAGAAACGTCACGCGGCGACCAAAGGAGGCGGCCACCAGGCCGCCTGGGGGCGGTCAACCAGGCGTTTGGGCGGTTTGTTTTTGAGAGGGAAAGGACATGAAAGGACAGTTGATTCATTATTGAATATCATTTATTTGATAATTTTAAATGATTTTTGTATATTTTATAATGTGGTGATATTTAACCATATAAATTTGAAAGGATCAAACAAGTGCACTTGGCATTTTATGAACTTAGCAACAATTTCCAGCACATTTTGTGAAGCATGTGGAGACTGATCTTCTGCTGTGAAATTCACTGGAGACATCAAGTTACCAAGTTCCTCTCCTCAGCTGCTTGATCTACTCTCAGCTACTTGAAAGCCATTGAAATCCGATATTCATCGCCCATTCTCCGTAGTTTTGTATAGCACATCATTAACGACCTCCTCAGTTGCGATTCATCCCACAACCAACAGCAGCAGCCTTCCAAGGAGTGAAGGAGTCGAAGGGGCTGACCTTTGGCCCGTTTTTGATCCTTGTCTCGTGACGACTCCACCTTGCGCTTTCGGCCTTGTCCTTAGGCGTCAGTGCCAGGACCCCACAAATCAAGGGATTTGAATGGATTTGATGTCTGTTTGACAGTTTAATGTGATGATGCATCTTTATAAACACATTCTTTGACCGCTTCTAAAACATTAAGCAGTCGTAGAGTTGTAGCTGGTGCTACGGTGATTGAAGTTGAGTTCTGGGAAACAACTTGAGCTTTCCACGAGCCAAAGGCTCAGAAAGAGAGTGATCGATACCCCGAATGTATTTTGGCCTGTAGCGTACACAGATTCAGCACGGATTCAGCCCTATTCCGGTTCATTGGCTTGGAAAGTGGAGAATCAACTGCTGATGGGACTGAAAGCATACTGAAAGCCACTGAAGATCATAGCGTTGCGTTGTGACCAACAAATACTAACTTCATATCACCGCTCTCACAAGTCCTCAACTATCCTCAGCCGGTCCTAGCCTGACTCTCCCATGAAGAGTCTCAAGCAGCGCAATTGAGTTGTCCTGGAGCCATTGCGACACTGTGGTTGCTGTCAGGGCAAAAGCTGGTGACGATTTTCCAAAGCTATCAGCATCTATCAGCCATCCGATGCAGGAAGTTCCAGTCAACAGTCCAGTTCAGAACTCAAAAAGCGGACCTCATGTCCAATTCATGCCGCAATTTTGGATCAGCAGAGGATGACTTTGCAGGTCTGAAATTTTGAGACATACCCAAATAGGTCTGTCTGAAAATGGCATGTAATGTAGAAATTACACCAAAATGGCAATACAATGGGGAATATGAGCTTAGCCATCAATTTTTTTGGGTACCGCATTTTCAGACAAACCCGTATCTCCTGCAGGCTGCACGTGATCAGGTTTCCGTCGGGGGAAACCTGCAGTCAGGCTGTTTGTTCTATACAGTGATAAAATGTCACAGACAAGCATTGATATATACACGATATGAATCCAAATGACACCAAAGTTGATTTTGACATGTTGACAAATGATGACAAATGATGACAAATGACTTCTTTCAAAACATCCAGACCTTGCACTACAAGCATGGCAGCGTATCAAACGTTGGGATGCTGAGTGCGGCACGCAAAGATGCTGAAACCCGCTCGAAAAGCGGGGAACGAAGTTCGTCGTTTCATCCTGTGGCCAGTGTCAGAACTGTCACGTTCTTTTTCGTGGCATTCTGTTTTGGAGAACTGGATTCTTGGTGGTCATGTTCCAGTCATCAACTACATGAAGCAGTGTTCAAAATCCTCTGTCATTCCACTGCAATGCTTGTCAATAGGACAGTTTCAATGGATTATGACATATGATGATAAACATCAATAAATTGGGTGGTATAACCCCGTTATAATCATGAACCAGCAGGGGTTTTGAACACTGCTCAATGGCACTGGATCAGCAAGAAGTGAGTCCTCTTGGTTCCGGATGCACAGAACACCTTCATCTCCGGCACTTAGAAGCAATGGTCCACTGTGCGCCAAAGCACGGACTGGGCCGGCCTGGCATGCGCTGCCTGGTGTTGCTTTGGTTGGGATATGATAAGGGGACCCCCAAATTAATCTATACAGTTGGTTGTTGGGGTTGACATTTCGACTCCCAGCCATTTGTGAAACTCTTTCTGTTTCAACAGTCTCTTCTATCGGCATGCCATACTATGCCATGTATGCGGCTCTTTGCAACATCCCAATGCTGCCAGGAGGACATGCCACTGCCATCGAGCTGGCACCAGATGCTCCACGGGACCCCCATCTAAAGCACCCCACCTCAGTGGGGACGCTGCAACGCTGCAACGCTGGGAGTCGGAAAGCCCTAAGGCCAGGACCAGATCCGCACGACCCCACCAGCTTCGCCCACCGCGACATATCTCCTGCACTTTCGCCTGCTGCGACCTGCAGCAACCTGGCCTTGGATCAATCTGTGCCTCCGCCTTCACTAAAGTCTTGACATAGATCAACTTTCGAAGCTCAGTTTGGGCATGAAAAATCGGTAATCCTAACATCCACCCAAAGTTTAACTTTAACTGGACCTTAGGAAAATTTAGGAAATGAACCCTGATAGTCACCTGATAATCCATCATAATCCTCTGGCTTTTGGGGCCCATCCCAGGGCTCCTGAGAGGATCGATGGCAACCGCTGTGGCCGTGCGGGAGTTTGAGTACCTCAGCCAGCACCGTTTTTACAGATCTTATTTTTGATGGAAACCATTGTTTCTGATCTTGTTTTTAGACACTTTAAACATCTTTAAACAATATTAAATAATTACATAAGACTCACATGGGAGTTCCACATGCACCCAAATGCACCAATGTGGCCAGAATGGAAAAACCAACAGCAGCTGGACTGCTATTCTCGAGCCTCAAAGGGGCGCTCCAACCTTCCACCCACAGGCAAAGCTCCTGCCAGTCCAACTGCCAAGTGCTCACATCATGTCGTTCTAACATGTTCTAACTAATTAATACTTATATAATCTTATATATATATACTAATTAATTATGTTCATTTTGTGATTTTTGATACGCTCAGAAGGGTGACTTGCTAACTGCTGCGTAGCCAACTGCAAGGGCCCCATCAATCTCCAATCCAGATTTGGCGCTTTTTAAGCAACATTGAAGCAACACTCGCTGCCCACAAAGAACCGCCAGGTGTTTATCAACACTGGCCTTGTTGTCCAGAAGCGCCGCGACATCATCGAACACATCACTGGGACCGGCTTTCTTTGCACGAAGAGGCAAGGTTTCGCTTTTCCTCAAAGGCGAAGGAACCATTCATTTTTTTTGCGACAAAACTGAAGAACGGGTCTGAGCGTCTTAAACAAGTCTTAAAGTGCAGAACCTCTACACTCCCCCCTACTACGTAGTAATACCGATTACTCAAAGAGTCGATTCCTCCGCATTGAACACCTGAGCCCTGACGCCCTGAGGCAAGGGCTCAATAGTGTCCAGGGAGGACACAGCGATTCGCTCCATCCAAGCCTCGCCGCCTTGCTGGCCCAACGTCACGACGATATTGCCCGGACTTGGCCAGTGAATGGCGAGTACCTGGTGGCAGGATTGCTTGATCTAATCAAATTCAACCGGTTGCATCGATACATTCTATTGTCTTCATTGGTATGTTATCCTTCTGATAGCTTCCTGACTGGTTCTTCCCGGTCCAACACTGGGAAGCACCGGATGCCCCACATTGATCTTGGCCAACTTTTTGTAACCTGCAGCATCTGCAGCTGGAACGCTTGCGGAATCTGACATGGAGGGCCTCTGCAATTCCCACCTGTGCCGTTCCAAATACAAAGCTCCCCAGACCTGGGACGCAGCGCACAGCAGCGACAAATAGCACTGTTAAATACTGTATATATATATATATTGTATTATATATATGTAGATATCATTAGTAAATTAGATGTATGATGTATATATGATTCAATGACATCTGTATAAAATGCTGCGTCAGTATGACGTTACATCAAGGCAAGCACAACTTTCCGCGCTGAACAACGACCAGCAGGCTGGGCTCGGTGCGATGACCCTGTTGCGATCGGGTTTGCACAGTCAGGTTGCTTTGAACCTGGAGACAGCGCGTATATAGGGAAACCCCAAAGGATGTGTTTTTTACCCTACAGGGACCCACCCAAACTTGATCTTCAGATATCTTCAGATCTCTGATGACTCATTGAAAACAACACGGATCTGCAAACATCAGCAGCTCATCTGGGATCTCACCATGTCTCACCCAGGCCTGCGCACACAGCAGTGACATACCCCTGATGCGGCCCCAATGCCACTTGCGTTCGTCGACTTTTCACCTTGCCACAAGTTGCCACTGGATGCCACTGGCCACGTCACCGGGGGCTGAGGCTCCAGCATAGTGCACCGTGGCGAAATGGCCACATGGAGCAAACAGCCGTGAACCAGAGGCCTCAGGAGGTTTTCTGAAGCAATTGATGGATATTGATGGTATATAATAGGGATGGCGTGTGATGATGATTCCTCATCAACTAAAACCATCCAAAACCAAGTCTGAACTGTCAGGCTATTTTCCCGACTCCATGAACATTTGGTTTTAGTCCAGCCACTGGCGCATCAATTTGGCACCCACTGAGAGCAGGGCCGCCAGGGCAGGACGATGTCTGCTAATAACTCCTCCCACCAACGAAGGATGTATTGTGCGCCTCAGCTCCAACCCAGCAGGGCATTTCTCATTTGGGGCCCCACTGCGGGGTCTGGGTCACGGGCCCAGAACTGAGGCAAACGGCAATGCTCGGTTTGACGCGCTCCTGAGAGATCTCCATTGTTTCCCATGTTTTGCATCAACCGGAACGAATCCACTACCATTGAACCACCAAACAACCATCATCATCCAACTATCAACTATAGATACTGTGATACTATATTAATGTGGGAGGACCAAGCTCTCACAGTGACAATGGACTTGTTTTCACTCAGAAATGCCGGGCGCAGCACGAGGTACTTGCTGCATCTTTTCGCAACTAAACCCAACCAAAATCATCCAAAATCCACCATCATCGAATCATCACCATCCAAATGCCATGAACCAAACCATCCAACCGCTCCCCGTGGTGCCCGCCTTTGCTCGTGGAAGAAGGTCGGGCTCTGGCTCCTGCGCTTCCGCCTCCGCCGCGTCCGCCTTGGCCTTGGCCTTCTTTGGCGACGACTTCGGCGACGACTTCGGCGACTTCTTTGGCGACTTCTTCGGGGAGGACTTGGGCGACTTCGGCATTGCTGGTGGGAGAAACCGTGGCAAAATAATGCAAAAAGGCAGTTGGCCCAGTTGGCTTTCGGCATTTTCAGCTTCGCTGGATCCTGTTTCTGGGTCACCTCTTGCACTTCTGATGAGTAAAAACAACCTTGAAAAAGATTTGAGGTGGGCTATGTAAGACTTGCTGAAGCTGTGCTAAAACATGCTAAAACTATTTCAGGCCGCATGCCGCACGCCTAGAGTTGACTCTGGAGGCAAAACGCCTGAGGACATATGCATAGTGTCATGATCAACAAAATTCTGGTGCTATCTGCTATTTGGATCTATAAACAACAGCCACCTGGATCCACCTAGTATCTCCATTAATCTCCCTGTCATTTTGCAGCTTTTTCCGACGCCGTCTTAGAGCTCGTCCTTTCAACGGTGGTCTTTGACATTTTGCAGCAAACTAATGGCTGCTTCATGCAGAACATGCACATAGAGAGGCTAAGCAACCCTGATCTACGTTTGCCAAGAGTCACCAAGCAGCAAACTGCATCCCTCCCAGAATCCAAAATCATTCCACTGCGGAATGATCAGGTTCAATGCTCGGATGAAAAGTTCAGCAATTTTTGGAAACGTTCGAAATTGGTGCGGATTCTGAGTGCAGCTGATCCTCTCAGTACAGATGAAGCCTTGGACCCAAAAAGGGCTGAAGGGATCTGAAGGGCTGATTCACCAATGGATCAACCATGGCCACTGAGACACCAAGAACCAACAAGGCCGACATCTCAGCTCCAGGCTTGGTGCAAATGGCCACTCGGCAGGTCCTGGGCCACCAGCTGCACCAGGCTGAGGCTTCAGCTGCAGTGGTGAACCATACTAGTGACCAGCGAACTCTAGTGAACCAATATGAACCAATACTGAATCTGTGGACGAACCTCAAACATCTCCAAACATTGCATAATATTGTATATACATTCCGTAGACATATCTGTCCAGGTCAATGTCAAGATGGGGCTAAGGTCGAGGCTGATCAAGACATGCAAAGACACAGAGGCCTGTCTTGTTCATGTGCCAGTCCTCAGTCGTCACTTGGCGATTTGAAGCCGTTGCTATGCTTCTGCAACTTGTGCAACATCTTTTAGGATCTGACGAATGAGATCACTGGCTGTGTTGAGAGTTCCTGTAGACCCCCATCATCCAGCATTCAGATCATCATCATCTGGAGTGCGCTCTGGCCATGGAGACTACCCTTCTCTGACTTGATTGAAGGGAACATCAGAACATCTGCAAATCTTTCAACGTATTTCCATCCAAATGCAGATGGTTTTCCATGGGTTTTCCATGGCTTTCCTCTATTTGTTTCCCTTCAACCACTGGGACTTCCACAACTTCCCATGGTCCTTTTGGTTCAACATCTCCACGGTGCCGGCGACTCCGCGCCTCAGGGCCGGTGGTTTTTTGGCCCCGAAGATGGAGATAATATGGGGATAACATGTGAACATCATCTCATATAAAATGGTCTAATGTATGATCACAATGTGTGTATATATATATATATGTACACATATATATATAATTACACATTTATATGTACATATTATGTAATCATCCCAAATGTATGGTTGAAACATGTTGAACATGAAAGATATTGAACAGTAATGTGTTGAATGCTGGGGCCACGACTCAATGCCTTCCTTGTCCTTGATCGACCTTTCTTCGGGGTAGGAGTACCTTGATGAATGGATGGAGCACAACATCTCAGTCGGTCCTGGCAGTGCTGGGCTCATCTGGGCTCCATACTTGAAAAGAGTGATGGTACCATTTCCACCACAGGAAGCAAAGACTTCACGATTCTGAGGAAGGAAGTGCGCTCCCCACAGAGTACTCTTGGTCACCTAGCAAGGCCACAAAAGTCACAAGGACTTTTCATGCCAGCAAAGGACCGACTTACAAAAAGAGACAAAGACTCAGAGACCTCTGGACTCTTGCGAGCAACTGACTAGAAGACGTCACAGCAAAGAAACAGAAACAACTGCGTGGGAACCACAAACGCTGACAGTGAGAGTGTGCCTTCTCCTTCCTACCCGCAAATCCCTCGGTCGGGTGATACCTGATGCACTTTCATCTTGAGACAACACACACGGGAACAGTTCTGATGGATCAGGGGAATAATGCCAAACATGGGTTGATGAGCTTGTGCTTCTACAGTATGTAAGTGGATCTGTCGCAAATGCAAAACTTGTGTCAAGGCTGGAACGTTCGCAAGTCGTAGACCACCAGGGTTGACTCCAGGGTTGACACCTGATGGGTTAAGTGTCCCCCAAGCCAAACAGACTGAGGGTGAAGGTGTCAACCAAGTCCAGCAGGTTTTATGTTGCAGTGGCTGAAGCGTTGCCAACGCACTGACTTTTCGGATTGAGCTTCTATATTCAAAACGGCTGAGGTCGATGCTCCCAGCTTGTTCATCCTGATGTCCTTTCGATCCTTGCACTACAGCATTGTGCTGTACAGTCTTGAAATAATATGGAAATCCTATTTATATATATATATATACAACATAAAATCATAATCTATAGGATCATATAGGATCCATATTGCACCAAATATCGCCACTCAGTTCCTGGCAAACTGCAGGTGGCAGACTCCATTGCGAACGTTGGTGTCCCATCTCAAGGTATTGGTCCGCCTCAGCCATGCTTCGGCTGGGAGCCAAGGGGATAGTCATGGTCGGGGGTCGAGCTACACTGAGGCACCGGGCAAATCAAAAATCTTCACATCCCCATTGTCGTATCCTGAATCATAGCCGAACCATAGCAACAACATGCAACAACCCCCATTTCATCCTTATTTTATCCTTCGTCTGACCAAAATGGAGAAGCCCGAATCAAGAGACGGTTTCCCAACGCAACCACTACACTTCCTAACTTACTGGATTTGAGATCATTTCATATCATTTCAGCACATTTCATGGTTGTTACCCAATTTTCGAGGACCTACCTCTTCATCTAAACTCTCCACATCTCCCCCAGCCCCAACCATCATCCATGAACTCAACATGACCTGCCGCAATGCAGCGCTCTGCATCGTTGTAGGAGTTCCCAAAGGCCACCGTCCAACAATCCGCGGGGGTCTCGCCCTCGACCGGCTCCAGTGACAACACGGGATCCTCTGTGCGCGGGTCCCAGACCTGGAGACATGGGCTTTTCACATCTTTTCACCGTCACCAAATCTGCAAAAGACATCAAAACAAATGGAAAATTGGACATATCATGAAATTTCAAACATATTCCAAAATCATCTGTCGATTTTTTTGGGACATAAAATTGGATTGGAAATCGGGTTTGAGATGATCAACCACATGACTTTGCAATCCCACATGTTCAGTCACCCTTTGAATCGACTGAGCTTCCAGCCCGGACGGTGCCATCTCTGCTACCAGTTACGAGCTCGGGAGCACCACTGCCAACGCCCAGGCCTGACATGTCTTGTGAAAAAGAACGGAGCAGCTTCAAACCTTTCATGACTGCGACTGCATTGGTGAGTGACAAAGATTGGTGTCATTGATAGCACCTCCACAGCCATCGATGGCATTGACGATGAGGTCATGACCCTTCACACCTCAAGGTCTTTGGAAGTGAGCGATTAAATCCATCCTAGATAGGATTGCTGAATCCTAAAAGGGACATAAAGTAACTAAAGCTTGTAGAATCAGCAGGGAAGGGGGGGATCAGCAAGAACATATAACACTCCTACTATTACTGTACTGTCTATTGAATGCCAATTCGCTTATTTCGTTTACAACACGCTGTTGAGATCGCGGCTCCAGATGGGTTTCTTCATGTTCTCCAAGTCCCATATTGCCAACCCCCCCACGTAGTCGCCAGTGGCCAAATGCCGATCCTCTCAATGACCAGCAAGGATCAGATATGATCAGCCCAGCTTTTGATTCATCAAATGAATCGAACAAATCACCGAAATAGACGCCGGGTAATCAACAGACAAACCACGTAAGCGATCACTAAATCCAACTAAGCCCAAGGAAATCCAGCTGTCATTCCGCGGATGGCCTCAATGGAGGAGGCTCCAAAGGTTCCACATTTGAAGCCTTTAGGTTGCTCAGTCTCGGCCTTGGGTCGAATTTGGGGACCCCGAAACCTTGGATGAATCATATGGGTGTGCCTTACAATCGGGTACCATAGGGTACCCCATTCCATCCCAGGATTTATCATCAGTTAGTTTCCTCATTTTGCATGCTTTTTTTATGGCTTTACCCTATTCTCAGACACACCCATACGAAGAATACAGTTTTCTGATGGTTTCTGAGTCTCAAGTTTCGGCCTTCTTTCGTTGTGACAACCGTTTGCCAGTCTTGGAGCAAGACCAACTTCTCGCATTTGCCTTTGTTCCTGGCAAGCCATTCAGTTGTCATCTATATACATAAACTATATATTAAACATCTATGTATGTACATAACTATACAACTATGTCGTGAGTCAGTATAAGACTAAAATACTATATACCTATATAACATTATATAACGATACACCGATACGATTTTAGATAACTATATAACCATATATAGCCACCAAGATATATCGGAACAGAGCGAATCTGGGGATCAATCTGTGGCCAGTTTCAAACACGCCAGCCGCACAGTTGACAAACGCGAATGCATCCCGTGGCCCGTGGATATTGTCCCAGGACCACGAAGCGGGCCTCAGGTTATTTCGAAGTGCCCCTGGGGTGGACTCTGAAATGAAAGGGACGGTTGGATGATCAAATCCAAACATAATCGTATAAAGCGTGATAGAGCATGATATAATATGATCGTCTTGTGTATGTGTGTTGGAACATGATCTAATATTATGTAGTTTCATCCCAATCTCAGCTGGATCAAGCATCCTGGACACCAGCCCATTTTGAAATAAATGGAGCACAACAGCACTCCGTTGATGAGAGCCGAGTCTGCGACGCTTTGTGGCACCCATCTGGTATCGAAGGGTGTGAAGTTCAGCGGTTCCTTCAGGTGCCTGAGATGTCAAAATAGCCCATGGATGCCCATGGCACGTTGGTAAACACCAACTGTTGGACCGACAAAGGGATCCTTTTAGAGATCCCTCTAGGGATCTCCAGGGATCCAAAAAAGTTCACCCTCTGCTGTAGCAAGATCCCACAGTAACAGTGTCTCGACATCCTATTTCTATCGAGTGGCTCTATGACCTGTGGCGCTGCTGTGCAATCCATGGCGTCTCAATGGATTGCCTTTGGCGTCTTCTGAAATTGCAACGGTTGTTGGTGAAGTGTTGCTCGAGTCCTAGGATTTGAAACACCCAAAGAAACATAAGCTTTGCTCAAGGCCCAGCTATGACCGTATCATTTTGATTTCAAGGGACGTCAGCTCATTTGCAGAGTGTGCATGGCCTGGTCTTGCTGTTTTTTTGGGTTTGTGCTTGGCTGTGAAGGGCTGGCTTGGTCTGGTATACTGTGACTCGAATTGGATGGCAAAACACCTGTGGCTGATTCTGAGCTGTCTCTTGTTTAAAAAAAACAGCGTCGTGAATTTCTCACAGAAAACACAGCTGCAGAGCGCATATACCAGTGATCATCGGCGTCCATTGAAGCAAAGCCTATCAGCCATGGCTTCCATGGCATCCAGTACAACTTTGCAGCCCAGGCCAGTTGCCAGCCACGGTCCTCTTTTTTATCCATGGCTAATCCACGTGGGGGTCGAACTCCTTCAAGGGTTTCAACTCCTTTACCAAGTCCTCCAAATGTCGGTTGCCCTCCAGCGTTGGGATTAGCGTCCTGCGAATTGTTGGTGGTGAGTTGCCGCTGAAGAACCTTGAACCACTTGGGCGTATCTGAAATCGGAAAACATGGAGAAACATTGGGGAAACACTGATGAACTGATGCACCATCAAATTTTGGGGTACCATATTTTCAGACAAACCTTGTTCAGTCACTGTGGATGCATTAATACGACTAAGCAGTGATTCTCTCCTGTGGGAAGGGTTTGCTCATGGTAGCTCAATGTCTCAGGCCAACCATTGTTCCCTCCAAAACAATCCACTCTGATTGTGATCGATTTTGGCCTGAGGGACTGAGAGTTTCAATTTTGGAACAAGACTTTGCCCGGAATCTCTTCACCGACAAAACCCAACCATCCTCCTTGACCCCTGCGGTTCCTGGCTTCATCCGCTGTGACGGGCATGAGATTCAGGAGCTGTGTAGCCTCGAAATCTCTGCACCGCCTGCATCAGGGGAAATGTGATGCCCACTCAACAGCTACGGTACATAGGCACTGTGCATGGCTTCGGCAATGTTCCAGAACTGCAATTGGCATTGCGCCTCACATACTTTCCTTCAACCTTGGATTCTAAGCAAAAACATGCCATCCAGCGCAAAGAAAACGGGGACACCAATAGGCCAAATCTTGAACACGGAGCTATACGCAACGAAAAAGGTGATATTCAAACTACACCAAACTTGTTTCAATCCATCAAATGGCTTGCATAAAAGGGACACAATGGGAGTAACATTAAACATATACCCTGCGAACATGGGGGTACTGAACCAGTGCCTAAAACATGAAGCTGTGCCGAATATGTAAGGATTAATTGGGGTTGCTGGTTTCAACATGTTTCAACTCATCCACCTACAGAAATATCCAGGTGTTTGCGGCTCGCCAGCCAAACTGAGTTCTGGGCGTTGATGAGTCTCAACAACTGACCCTTCGCCTCGCCTGCTCCGGCGGAGTTCCTTGGAGAAGCAGCAGTTCCATGGTGACATCCCGCAGTCGGAAATGATGGGGAGGATAGGTGGATAATGTTCATAGCTATGGGCCATATGGGGTGTTGGGATGCATTATCAAGACAATTACCAACAAAAGTTTGGGGTTTCAACCATACTGGCTGGTGCTACTCTTGGATGGCTTGATACCTTCTTGCTGACTATCCGTACAAGAGTCCATGAAGACATGCTAAAGAATCAAATGAAACAACGACATGCTAAGGCTGTGGCTGCAACTGCTTAAATTTCTTGCAATACTCCAGGGTCCTTTTGGCATCCTCCTTGGCAGGATCATGTTGAAATGGCTTAACAAATCAACAGTATTCATCCCCACAAAATGGATATTGACGGATTAGTGGTAATAATCATTATAGTCACAATCCACCAAGACAATTAGAAATCGGTGACAAAGTGGGGACAATATGGTAAATCCAATAATAAACCACCCCCAATTGGGGGCTTATTGTTGGGTATACCGGTGTACCCCCTTTTGGGATGATACAAAATGACCCCCAAATGGTTGGTTCATGGGATGGTATACTATTGGGATATTTCCGTAATATTGATGGTGCAATGCTAAACACAACGAAGTTTGATCAACTGCCGCCATGGCCATGGCCATGACGCAACGCCACGACGCAACAATTTTGAAACGGGCCGCCGGTGGATCTCGCTTGATACTTCTCCGCCTGCGAGTGCAGCTGGTGGATATGATAGATTTTAACCAAGATGAAAAGGGGATCTAACCAACCCGAAGTGGTTGGTGGTTTCAACCCATCGCTAAAATTTGAACATCAATATGGTTCATCATCCATTACATCGGTTGAATATCAACACAATTTGAAATCGAAGCACCTACGTCTCTCTTTCTAGGCCCAACAATGTGGTGAACCTATACAGTATGGGAAGCAAAAACCATCCCCAAATGGTAGGTTTATGGCTATGGGTTTCCCACACTAGGCTTCCCAGCTCGCGTTCAATTTGTTGAAGGAGTCGCTCCACGTCAGTCAGGTGCATCCCCGGCTTCTTCCTACGAGCTCAGAGGTGGATTGGAAAAGTGACCACTTTTTCCTTTGAGATTGTCTGTGTGTCCTTGCAAGGACTTCTGATGCACCTAAAGCAGCATGAAACAGTATGAACCATCATAAACCATATGTCATGTCTATATCTAATATGTGTATAATCAAAATTCACATAAATTGAT
The DNA here is from genome assembly GCA_003297045.1 of Symbiodinium sp. clade C Y103. Taxonomy (NCBI): domain Eukaryota; class Dinophyceae; order Suessiales; family Symbiodiniaceae; genus Cladocopium; species Cladocopium sp. clade C. The sequence goes on from BGPT01002837.1 coordinate 64,875, forward strand.
ATCCCATATCATTCTATGGTATAGTTATATAGTATTATATAGTCATATTTGTACTATATAAATCATAAATGCACCATGAAACATCCACCCCCAACACACCCACAGCGCCCGTCTTGAGCTCTCCCAGATTCACCATGCCATCCACCACTTGTGCGGCGTCCGCGTCCATCACACCGATGGCCTCGCGAATGGATTGAAGGGAAACCATTCCTGGAAATCCAGAGGAAAAATCTCGGGAAATCCCTTAATAATCCATGGAAACCACCAGTTTTGACATGTTTTTTTCGACTTTTTTCGTCCATCGAATTTATGAAGGGATTTCCAAACCTGGACTGGAAGCCCCAGTTTTGCACAGTTTTTCCCCAATTTTTCAAGGAGTTCGTACATACACACACATCCCTTCAAACATGCGGAAAGAGTATCACCTTAGAACACATTGAACACATATGTTCTACATGATTGCAGGAAGCCCTTACCGTTACCAGTGAAACATACATGTCAAACAACTATTTGCAGTCACGCCCTTAGCAGTGAAACTAAACGAGGTCCCTGCTGGAAACTCGGCGGTTTGTGGCCGCTGCGGAGCCAAACAGCTACTGTACTAATTGGTTTGGGAAACAACACATCAAAGAAATATCAAGAAATAGATGACAATGTGTTTTAGGAAGGAAGATCGACTTTGAGGTTCCGAACGTTTTCGGGACTTATCCATTCAATTCTCTGCTTCATGCCTGTTGTTTGCTATTTCCAGATGCACCAATGCATGTCCAGCCGTATCGAAACATCTCATGGATCAATGTACGTGGAAGGGTATATATATATATAGAGTAATATATATATATATATATATAGAGTAATATATATATATATATATATAGTGTATATGTATATATCATATATATATATTGTATATTAATGGGATTCTAGTTCTGACCACGGTGTTCAAGCTCCCAAAATATAGTAATTGGCTTTGGATGCTTCACATGTTGTGATTCTGGCGAGATCTATGGGAATTGCGTGAGGAGAATGACTCTTATTTTGCACGAAACCTGCTCCTGACGCCAAGCACATGAGGAGAACAATTGGCCGTTTTAGCCAAAGGAGATCTACTGCTTGTGGTCGCCAACCATTCCAAAAGCCTTCGAGTAAAGGTTCTTTGCCACTCCAAACTTTTTCGAACATAAATGCAACTGGGATAAACCCCAATTCATTGAATTAACCATCTCAAAGCCACTTCAATTTCTCCAAATTCTCATCAATTCTCCAAGAAATTGGTTAGTATAATCCCCCATCATCCAATTTGGTTAGTATCCCTATCATCAACCAACAAGGGGTTGACGACCAATGGTTCGACATTGACATGGCCCGCCCATCATCTGACCGCTTTGGTCTTGGCTGCCGATCGATCCGCAAGGATAGCCTGGCGCCACTGGAAGCCCTGTGGAAGGACATACGACATCACCTATTTTGCGCATGGCCTATAATGATAAGACATATTCAAATGATAGGCGTGATCCTAGTTTTCAATAATTTCACTAAATCACATTACATTATCATTTGTTTTTATCATACATTGGTGACTTTTCAGACATACCAAATACAGTATGGGTACCCCCGCGTGCTGAATGATGAATAAGACCAACTTCGTGTTGTCAAGGGATGGAACACATCGTCCAACACTATAATATATTCATTCCATAATCATAATGTATCATAATCCGCCGACCCCGGCCTTGGCCAAGGCAGGGGCGGCGCCTGGGACCACCGGAGGTGTGGAACCTGGTTTGTCACGGCCATGGCCTTCACCATGTCCAAGCTTGTTCCAGCAAGCTCGCCCCCCGCAGGCCCATCCAAGGCAACTCTTCCGCTAAACACCACCGGCCAAACACCAGGGCCATGTGCTTTTAAAGGCGTTCAAGCCTGCCGTTTGCCCGCCCTCAAACCCCTGAAATGCTTCAAATGCTTCCGCAGGCCTTTNTCCAAAGCCAATCTTGCCCCCCGCAGGCCCATCCAAGGCAACTCTTCCGCTAAACACCACCGGCCAAACACCGGCCATCTGCTTTTAAGGGCCTTCAAGCCTGCCGTTTGCCCGCCCCCAAACCCCTGAAATGCTTCAAATGCTTTCGCCGGCCTTTCCAAAGCCGATCTCGCCCCCCGCAGGCCCATCCAAGGCAAATCTTCCGCTAAACAGCAGCGGCCAAACACCAGGGCCATGTGTTTTTAAAGGCGTTCAAGCCTGCCGTTTGCCTGCCCTCAAACCCCTGAAATGTTGCAAATGCTTCCGCAGGCCTTTCCAAAGCCAATCTCGCTCCCCGCAGGCCCATCCAAGGCAACTCTTTCGCGCAACACCAGCGGCCAAACACCAGGGCCATGTGCTTTTAAAGGCGTTCAAGCCTGCCGTTTGCCCGCCCTCAAACCCCTGAAATGCTTCAAATGCTTCCGCNGGGCCATGTGCTTTTAAAGGCGTTCAAGCCTGCCGTTTGCCCGCCCTCAAACCCCTGAAATGCTTCAAATGCTTCCGCAGGCCTTTCCAAAGCCAATCTTGCCCCCCGCAGGCCCATCCAAGGCAACTCTTCCGCTAAACACCACCGGCCAAACACCGGCCATCTGCTTTTAAGGGCCTTCAAG